>VMDR010005340.1:0-52403 GCA_007922815.1 Macrotus californicus | reverse complement strand
TTTTCTCTGTGGTAATTCACATTTATTTTTAAGTGTTGGTATGGTGATTGTAGCAGCTACCCTCTTAAGGATTGCAAGGTGGCAGAGAAGCAAGTTTTGGATTCTTTCTGCTGGGAAGCACTGAGTCTTTGTGCTTGAAACACCGGAGAAGATGCCAGACAGCACGGAGCCAATTCTTCCTGCTGCCTAAAACGAATAGACATGTTGCGTGCAGCATTAGGAGAGTGTCTATTGTGACATCAAGTTGCATTCTAGCAGTACCAAAACATGTAAGGTCAGAAAAATATCTCTGGAGCGAATCTGACTAAAATAACATATATCCAGTTTCGGCTCCATTTCTTCAGTGTAAAAGAGCATTTCTTTTTCATGGACATGTGGCAGTTCCTATTGCTTTCAGAATGCAGTAATGCATTTTTAAAAGGTTTACTTGCACATTGCAACAATATCTTAAGAAATTAAGAATAGAGTGTACTGATGGATTTTAATAAATTTTTTTTTAAAACGACTGAACTTACCTTTTGATGTAAAAGCCTCATCATCCTAGCAAAGTGACTTGTAGGTTAAGTGGATAATGGGGTACTTTGTAAAAGTTTGTTTAGTGGGTGACAGTACCAGTCCTTTCTTTTGTAAAGGAAAACCCTTAATTAACCTTTTCTCCTTGGAGCATGGTAGCTTCCAGAAGCGAAGACGTTCCCATCCACAGTGCATGGCCTCCCAAAATACCATTGAGGTATATTAGATTTTAATATTTACCCTTTTGTTAAAAGACATAAGATGCTTTTTTTTTTTCATGTTGCACATGAATAATCTTAAGTATCATATATGTGTTCAGGACCATGGAGTTTCATATTTGTAAAAGTATATACGTACCTAGAAAAAGAATTTGTAATGCCTCCCCCCCCCCCCCCCCATGAAATATGAGAGTGGTTCTTGGTGGTATTGGTCCTGCAGATGGTTTTCCCGGCACTTCATTTTTTAAAGAACAATTAACATAGGTTACTTTAGTTACTGTAAACAGGTGGGGAGAAAAAGGTTCCCTGCGCAAAGATGCGGAGCAGTGTCAGAAAAGAAATGGACTCTTCCTGAGCTTTGACCGGAACTCTGATGTTATATGTCTCTACTACTCGTGGACAAGAAAGACCTTCCCTTCAGTTTTGAGGCATTCTCCAAATTTAGTTTTAGTTTTTGGGGGTTTTGTTTTGTTTTTTTGTTTTCATTCCTACTATAGACATCTGTTATCTGGAGATTGCTTTGAAATTTATGGTTGATTGCAAAAGACCTTAGAAAAGTCATTGGGATAGTCTTAGTCATTATCAACTTGTGTTTATTGAGTTTAAAGACATCACCAACGTTTTTCAAAGAACATTAGAGAACCGTGTGTTCTCTAGAACTTTTAGGGAATTAATTGACTTTTTCAACTGCTAGTGATATTTGAGATATAATCACAATATGGCAGCAGCAGTGCAGATTCATCTAATACCAGTAGGAGGGCTTATTCAAATATAGATAACACTGGGTCCGTCACAGTGTATTTAAAATGAAATAATTCCTTGGCACGAGGCCCAGCCCCAGGAAGCATGCAATGGTGGAACCCACAGTGGTGCACACTGGGCCATCAGCAAACAGGTTAGGCTCGCTTATGGAGCCTTTTACAGGGATTTTAAAAGGTACCTTGTTGAAACATGACGTTCCTCTTTACTCTCTAGAGACTTTAGCATTAGTGAATTTTATGAGGGAAAAGAGATGAGAGTTTAACCACTGGGGAGATTTAGCAGTCTCAATTAAACAATTGCACCCTTTAAATGTTAATTTTGAAATCAGTGACTACTGGTATTTTGAGTGTTCAGCTTTACTTTTTCTAGTGGACTCTTTTGTATTTCTGATCTCTGGTAAAAATGGGGGAGTATTGCATTGTGTGGGTGTAATATATACAGATGCATGCTCTGTTCCAGTTAGTGTACCTTGAGAAAGCTAACTCCAATGAAATCTGTCACAAAACAAACAAATGTGTGTAGAAAAGATACATCTAAGCAACTGTGTGTAGAAAAGATACATTCAAGCAAATATATAAAGATACATTCAAGCAGATGTGTATAGCAAAGATACCTTCAAGAATGTTCCTCCCTACTAAGTAAATGTTCTATTTAGGGTTCTGTCCCTTGCTTATCACTAATCTGCTTGAGGTCACCCTAATCCTTTTTTTATTTTTTAAAATTTAATCTTTATTGTATTTTTTATCCCATTACCATTGAGTCCCCTTATATCCTCCTCCCCCTAGCAATCACCACACTGTCGGCCATGTCCACAAGTCCTTTTTCCTTTTTGCTGAATCCCTCCACTCCCTCACCTTCCACCCCCACCCCCCATGCTAACTGTCATCCTGCTCTCCATCTATGAGTCTGTCTCTGTTTTGCTTGTTAGTTTGTTTTGTTCCTTAGATTCTACATATGAGTGAGATCATATGGTATTTGTCTTTCTCTGATTGGGTTATTTCACTAGCATACTGGTTCTTCAGGTCCATCCTTACTGTGGCAAAGGGTTAATTTTTCTTCTTCCTTCCTTTTTTTTCCATAGCCAAGTAGTATTCCATTGTGTAAACTATAGTTGTTTTATCCACTCATCTACTGATGGACACTTGGGCTGCTTCCATATCTTGGTGATTTTAAATAACGCTGCAATGAATGTAGGGATGCTTATGTTCTTTTGAATTAGTGTTTTGGGTTTCTTCTGATATAATAATCTTTTTTTTTAGATGGCTCCTATGTTCCCTTGTCCTTCCAGAAATTTCCTATAAGAATGTAATTTTTTAAAAAAGAGTGCTTGATTGTCAACAAGTGAGCCTTAAAATTCTTTTTTTTTTTTGTTAATGAAGAAAAATGAAGTATTTGATCTTTAAGGGCTCTTCCAGCTTAAAGTTTTGGGGACTTGGTGATCTGGAGTTGAGAGTGTAGTTTTGGAGGTAAGAACTACTCCAGGTTCTAGATCTTCTGCAACATTTAGTGTTTGTCTTGTGTAAAAGGGCTTTCTTTTGGGGAAGGAAGGCCACCAAAGGCGGTGCGATGCTTGGCCTGCTCTTGGTGCCCTGGATTCCGACAGCTCCCAGAGCAGCAAACACATGGATGTTGATAAAGTCATACCTATGCCTTAGCTTCTTATGTGAGACTTGACATTTTCTGATCTTCACAGCAATCTACAAGGTTTAGCTCTCACTGCTTCTGTTTTTCCAAATGAAGAAGCTAGGGTTCAGAAAAGGTGAACAGCTTGCCCAAGGTGGTCTGTCGTGCTCCCAAGCCTGTGTATTTCCAACTACGCCTGGCTACCTTCAAGTAAGGCCGTCAGTTCTCTTGACATCACCCTTCAGAGGTGTTTATGAGTTGTTTGTGCCCTGGCCTTGTGTGATTTTTTTGCTTTTTTTTTTTTTTTGTTATATTTATTTTCTTTATGGAACCCAGGGTGCTAAATCACTGGTTTAGCTGCAGATGTTCCTGGTGAGACTGTTGCTCATATGAGTGCAGGGCGCACTGATCTGGAGGTTTATTTCCTGGTTGAAGATTTTCTATACACCTTTCTTTTATTTATGGATTTTAATGCAACTATGGCTTAGGAGCCTAATATGTTTGTAATTATGGGCATAGGGCTTCCATTTGTAAATTTTTACAGCTAACTCATCACCACCAGCATTTTTTCCCACTTTAAGCTCTCTCCCTGGAGTTGGTGATGTCAGGTCTGGAATGTCTGTAGGTTGTTTATCACCATTAGCCCTCATTATTTTAAATGAGTGCCCACCCACCTGATACTCTGTAACCACATGTTTCCAGAGCTTCTCTGGAGATAACATCTTGTAGCACACCCCACCCCCCCTTTTAACCTCACTCACAAATGTTTTGTAACTGAAGTCCCCAGAGTATGAGAGAAACTACATATAAAGAGAGAACCTCTCTGGGCATGTGAAATTCGGAACAATTTGAAAACAAGTGTTGCTCCTGAATCTGAAGCTTTGAAGCAAAACTTCACGTCGTGTCGAACACATATTAGTTTGTAAATACGGAGTCCCACTAATTACATCTGTAGCTCACAGCGAAACTACCTGTTATGTCTTGTTACTCTGAGGGGAAAAATGAGAGAATTATATAGGCCCATGTGTTATAAAAAAAAAATTGGAATGCAGAGGTAGTGTGGTGTAAATTCTCTCCAATTATGTGTCTTTTGCTGGTGAGGCAATTAATCAGTTTTTCTGTTACCCGATACACACCTGAATTCAGGTGTGGCAAATTTGGAGGCAGCTGTATGGACACAACCTCCTTTTGCAAAGTAACAAATTATGGTTATCCTTCTCTCTTCTTTTATTGGAATGACTAAATAGCACTGAAATTGTGTGATATTTTATAGAATCACTACTTACCTGGATTATTAGTTTGCCTTTCCATAGGATCAAAAGTTTTGTTGTACTCTTAAGAATGATTTTTTGGTGCATGCCAAGTGTGTTTACAGTGGGAGTGACTCAATTTTATAGTGGCAGATTAATAGTCTTTAAATTTTGTGTTACGGGAAGTTTTTCAGAAATGTTTCATAAAATGAAGCTCATGTATTTCCATCAGGATGAGTGTGCCCCACCATGAAAACTACAGAAAAGGGTAAATCATGGAAGTATATCATGTCAGGCTTGGAAGCCACCTGACCACTCAGTAGAGTCCCTCATCTTAGAGATGAGCAAAGTGAGGCCTGCGATTGATCACACAGCGGCCCTGTGGCAGAGCCTGCTTCTCCTGACCCCTGTTTCCGTGCCATTGCAGCTGCATCTTGCTTGTGTGTCTGGAGAAAAGGGTGGCTCTCCTTCCCTTCTCCAGGGGTAGCTGACAAAGGTGGTGTTGAAGCCTGTGCTCAAAACGAATTGTTTAACAGGTGTTGTTTTAACAGCATGTATTAGTTTGTAAATATGGAGTTCCTGAAGAAGCATATTAATTTTGTTTTCCTTTTAAGTTACCTTTAATAGAATATGAGTTGTTTTCAGTGATGAAAAATTTTGGAATGCTTGTGACTCTCTATGGTCCTAAGATTTATCTCAGAGATATTTCATGCTCTTCAAAATTTATATGGACTTGGGCTCCTGAATTGCTAAAGCTATTTATGTTTTTTTTTTTAATCATCAAGCAAAAGTGCTCTTCTTGAGATTTATTGACGGTTGTGCCAAGGTCTTGGGTGCAGTGTCCCTCTTTTTTAATAATCTTGATGGGACAGAGTGTTTGCTTTGTATTTTGACTCCAACTGGAGGGTTCAGATGATACTTAGGAAGACTCAGGGTTTGCAGTGAAGGTCAGGGACTCTGAAGCTCACCTTTCTTGTTGTCATACCACTTGCTGAGTGGTGTTGGGAAGATGATTAAGCTCAGTAAGCCTCAGTTTCCCCATTTGTAAAGCGAGATTTTATGTGCCGTCTTATGTTACCTGCTACTGTGATTATTGTTTTTGCTGCTACAATTATTGTTATTCTCAAAGTTTTCCAGACCTGCCTCGGGAAGGGCTAGTAACTAGAAGGTATGCAAATTCCATTTCTAAATTCTAGTGAGAGGGAAGATGGGGAGAAGGGACTCACCTACCTTGGCACTGAAGTTGTCACCTCCTTTGGAAGAAAATTTTACCTGGCTCAAGTGTTATCAGATTTTTGTGCTCTTGATTTCTCTTCCATCTTCTTATACCAATATGTCTGATCTGGTAAAGGGAATTTACATGTGAGAATTTTCTCTTCTTTTTTTAAAATTATTTTATTGTTATTCAAGTACAGTTGTCTGCATTTACCCCTCACCACTTCTTCCCACCCCCTCACAACCCCAGCCATCCGCACCTCCCTCCCCTGCACATGTGTGAATTTTCATGGTGACTTGCAGAAAGGAGAGACCTGAGGGCTCAGTCACAGCCTTTAACACCAGACGAGAAGCTGGAGAACCTGAGTGAGGCAACCAACCAATTGCATGTTGGGACTGTCCCTTATGGGGGTCCCTTAACCTGTCTTTTGTGATGTCGCTGTTAAATAGAGAATGGAGGGAGAAAGTCAATTCGATAGGCAGCTGCCAGGGAATAAGGAAATGGTTAATAGAGTAGTTTTTAGCCGTTTGAACTAGTTAACTCTGCCAAGTTACATCATCAAGTGAGGTCTCTCCTTTCTGCTGCCTCTGTAAGGAAAAACTTGGAATGGACTGCATACCTGTCGTGTATGCACTTGTCTCTAGCCCGCATCTGTTCATAGGCTAAAAATGAAATCCACTTACCTGGAGGACTACTGTAGGTTTTATAGAGTACAGCTAGGACCTGTTTTATTGTTTGTGACAGTGACTTAAGAAGCCACCTTTGCCAGTATTTTTTATAAATCAAGTCCTCAGATATCTATTTGCTTGCTTCCTTGCTGGTTTGTTTGTTTATTTATTTGTATCATATCACTTTTAATGCCACTGGGAAGCCACACTGGGCCTTTTATTGTAGATAGTTTGAAGGATTTTTCCCAAGGATCCTGAAAGGGGGAAAATCCAGGATTTCTGTATGTTTCTAAATTATGGGACAAGATTCATACTTAAAAATTCAACTTTTCTTTGTTTTCTGAGTCCTGAAGCCAAATTATGACTATTCCTGTGTCTTTCTACTATGCTTATTTTTCTTGTTTCTTTATAAACACTCAGCACCTAATTATTTTTCTGTTGAATCAAGTGCTTCAAATCTATTATCAGTTAGTTAACAATCTTACGAACTTTGTTTTCCAGGGATATCAGTATGAACAACATCACTCAATTACCAGAAGATGCATTTAAGAACTTCCCTTTTCTAGAGGAGCTGTAAGTATCGCTTTGAGAATTGTCGCTTGTTTGTTTTTCCTCTCTTCCTCACAACAGATAGTCTCAGGTGCCCTGGTAGGTGATGTACAGGTAGCTTCAGTGGGCTTTGCACAGAGGAAATCATGTATTTTTAGGGGGGAACAAACTTGATTTTTAAACAGTGTAATTGCTGAAGTGATTTGTGAATGCCACTTCCGTGAGACTTTTTTTTTTGCCGCAGTTATTATAACCACGAGTGTGGCAGTGACACAAGCTAATGACAGTGTTGTCCTGAGATAACAAGCCTGCTGTGTCATTACCGTTGTTGCCGAAGGAGTTACTGTATGGGTAACACACCGTAAAAAGGAACGCGAGGCATTTCAGGGTCACGATGCAGCAGACAGCATTGGCACAGTGGGCAGAGAGCTTGAGTGTGGGTCACTTTGGACATTTGTGGGCGGCCTTTGGGGATGGGATGAAGGTGTGGAACACCTTTGACTCTGGAGTGTTTCTGAACTTGTCAGTTGCATCTCCCATTTCTAATTTAACAGTTTCCATTGTGGAAAATTTCTTTCCACTTGTTTTAACCTCCGTTGTGTTGTGTTCTCCCCACGTTTTTGAAGTTCCTAGTTAAAATAGGCACTTGTGGATTTCAAAGGAATTTGAAACTATATGTTATGTTTTAAGAACCCAGGTGATCAGACTTGAGTCAAGTTAAAAATAGACTTTTAATGCCCGAGCGAATTGATTGTGTAGTATGTGGAGATAAGAAGATTACAGTTTGATACTAAGAACATCAAAGAGATATAGCCTGGAAGGAATCTAAATTCATATTACAGTCTGAGCCCTACAGCCCAGCTGTTGAGTATTAGATGCAAGTCAGTGAATGTGGCTGGTCTTAGCTTGGCCCCTCCCCCGGCTGGGGCACTGGAATCAAACATGAGACAAGCAGGTTGTGCTCCCTGCTTCTGACTGGGTATTGAAATAGTAGTTAAGGATTTAATAAAGTTAAGGAGAAAGCTTTCTTCCCACACTGCTTAGCTGAACATAATGTTCCCACAGTCAAAACTGAGCAGAGGTTATTTACACTTCCAAGCTTGTGAACTGTGTCGAGTTACTTCACTTCCCTCCGCTCAGTTTCTTTGTCTGTAAGGTACAGACAACAGCAGTCCCTCCCTGGTCGTACTGTGGTGAAGACAGAATGGATTAATAGATGTTAAATGCTTAGGACAGAGAGCGGGTTATGTAAATGCTGGCAAGTACTTATTTTACTGTTTTAGAGGTGCATTAACATAAAAAGCAGTGCCATGCACCAAATGTTGTCTTTGGATAAAGGGGTTGAATATATGTTTTATTTTAGCCTATTTTTTTCTTCAGTGAGCATTCATTATTTTGTAGTAAATAGCTGTTTACTTTTCATTAAGCATTTTAATTGAATTTGAAAGGAGTGAGCTATGTATTTGAAGCCCCCCCACTCCTGACTGCTCCTAATCAAGCTTGAAAACGCTTTGTCTATTCCTTCTTATTTCACATACAGTTTTAGACTTAGGATTAGTCTCCCCTTACAGAAGTAATTACGCAGCAAAAGGACGTTATGAAGTGGTTGTCCAGCCTTCGTAGAACCGCTGTGGGCTGTGTGGCACACCAGGCAGGGTGGAGAGAAGCTCTCCTTTCTTGGAGGGGTGATTGTGTGCAGACCACCTTTGTCGAGGCCTTCGACTGCCAGCTCCACTCCGAGGGGTTTGCAGAGAGGACCTGGATGTGAAGTCAGACCTGCTTAAGCTCGGCTTTGTGAAGTTCACATCTCTAGATTTCTTAAAATCTCAAGTGACCAGGCATATGTCAAGCTCCTACATGCTGTCAATCAAGACTTTTAATTGGAAACAAACTAAATGTGACCACTAGTTCTTTGTAGCTAGGTCATGTTTGCTCCGTATTCTGCAATTTCCGTGATGGGAGCACATCAGATCAAGTCAGTACACCTTCTTCAGATATTGGATGGGATTTCCAGTTAGGGGAGCTGATGGTTAATTTCAAAGACAAGGTCAGAGTAGTCCTTCATACTCTGGGAATGCTTCAGGCATTCAAGGGCTTTTTCTTTCTTCCCACAAACATGGTAAAAAGCCCATGTTTTTTCTTTACAAGACATCGTAGTTGATTTTGACATTCCAAAAGGATGCTGCCATGACTATCGTAATATTTCATAAGCAGCATAGCCCTCAGTCAAAAAGCCATCTGGAAGTCATTGGAGAGTCACCGTGAAGCTTGAGTGCCCTGTGTAGAAATGAACAGCTGACTGATTTTTCTTTTCATGGAACTTAATGAGGTGCGCTTTACAAGATGTGACCAGTTTGGCCAAACTTTATGATAATCCAGAATGCTTTGAGTATTGGGCGGAATCACTTCCTGACTATACATTAGAAGTGTTTATAGACATTTACACATTCACTTAGTCTTTCAGCAAGCGCCGAATCCTGCTGTATGCCAGACCCTGTGCTGGTACCAGAGGACAGACACCCGTGAGAACAGTTTTGTCCTTGGAGCTGGCCGTCTGTGTAGAGTGGGGCTGTCTGACACCACAGCCACAGGCCACAGGGGGCTATTTAAATTTAGATTTAAAATAATTAAAATTAAGTAAAATTTAAAATTTATTTCCTTAATTGAACTAGCCATCTTTCAGGTGGCTAGTGGCCATTGTATTGGACAGTACAGATATAGAACATTTCCAATATTGCAGAAACTTCAACTGTATAATAGTGGTCTAGAGTAATAGCAATTTCCAACTTTTTTCATCTCATGGCACACATAAACTAATTACTAAAATTCCGCAGCATGCCAAAAATTTATATTTTTGCTATCTGACAAAAAATAGATATTATTTTGATTCATTCACACTGGATGGCTATTGTTGTGTTAGCTGTTGTTATTTTTCCATTTGGCAGTCTAAGGGGAAAGAGGTCAGTGCCCCTAACTAAATAAATAGTCAGGTATTGCATGTTTTTAAAATTCCTGCAGCATGCCAGTTGGAAATCGCTGGTCTAGAGGAAAGAATGGAGTGAGTACCTGGTGTAGCAGTGGTAGAGATGGTCATAGAGGTGTGTGCAGGGTCAGTGGAGGCCTAAAGCCACATGTGTACTGGAGACTGTAGGCTTTAAGAACGGCTTCCGGAATAGCCCCAGCTGAGCCTTAAAGAACACCTAGGAATTAGCCGGACGAGTATGGGTATACTAAGGGTGCTCTAGGGAGAACCTTATGGCATGTACAGAAGAACCTCGGAGGTAGATGTTTTAGAATATATGAAGTGGTTAGTTATTCATATTGAAAAACAGAGAAATTTGAAATAATGAAAAAGATAGAAAAATGTCAGGAGAAGAGGCCAGATCATGAGGGACTTTTTAAGCTAAGGAGTTTAGACTATTTTCCTGAAAGAGGTGAATTGGATGTGAGGGTGAGTAATAGGAGGGACAAGGTTATTATTTTTGCTCTGAATGATTGGGTGCCATTCATTGACTCTGGGGCCAACATGGGGGAGGAAGAATTCACTTTTATTAAAGATGATGACGGTAAATAGCATGCATAGAGAGTTCTACATGTATAAAAGTTCATTGTCACAACTCTGTGAGGAGAAGCAGCTTTACAAAAGCAGAAGCCGAGCTGAAGAGATCAAGGGCCTTGTTCAGGTTCGTGTGCCTGGTTGGTAGTGTTGCTGGCACTTCAAGTCAGATCTCCAGAGCCCTGTTGAAACACTCTGGTGATATGTACGTTTTCTCAGGGAGGCCCAGCTTTTTCAATGAAATGTACTTTAAATGCTGTTGTTGCCAGTTGTATTATTTTTACAGTTAATTTACTTTTGAATGGTTTATGGTTTATAAACATCATAAGCCAGTGATTACCCCTCTCCTGCCCTGGAGGATACAAAACATAGGTTCTGGCTCTAAATTCTACCTACAAAGTGAGAAATCCTGGGACAGTCTTGGTTTTTGTGCCCCAGTTTTATAGGCTATAAAATGGGACTTCTTATGGTAGAATTGTGATGGGAAAATGGGGTAACTTTTGTCAAAGTGCTCTGTGACCATACAATGCTATTTCCACTATTCTTCTTAAATATTGCAGACTTTCTTTTCCTTGAAGTGTTTGGGGGAGAGATTGTTTTGGTTGGGGGTGGGAGCTGGAGCGGGTCCAATAGAGGTTTCTGTTAATGATGTAAAAGAAAAGTTAGAATTTTTGGAAAACATTTGTTTTGCATCGACAGGCTCTGTTGTCTGATGTGACGCTACCACAACTATTTTTGCCTCTCCTGGGGACCTGTCAGGGCACTGGTAGACATTTGGGGAATGGCTGATATGTGGAGTTGTGAAACTGATTTAATCAGAAACAGTGAAGGCATATCCAACTACTTTTCCATAGGCAGCCACTGAAAAATCTGTGGATGTTACTCTGAGCTGAGATGTTGCAACAGCAATAGAAGCCATTGGCAGCATTGGCCCTTGTACAGTTCTTGTTGAATGCATCCTGTAAGATGAGAACAATTTCATTTGTTTCAAAACGTTCTTTGACTTTGGAACTCTTCCCAATCAATGCTCAAGTGAAACTTAGGTCTCTGAGTACTGGTTCAAGATCGCTTGGGTGTTTTTTCCTCTATAGGACAATTAATTCTAAATGGAGGTGTTACTTTACAAAAGAGGACCAGTAAGTAATTTGAACAGGGAGATTTCAAGTCAAATCCAAACTGTGGGTCAAAACTAAATAGTTTAGTGATATATAAGTATTGGCTAATACATACATATACATAATACATATGCACATACATACACACATATATAAAAATTCACTTACAAAATATTGTAAGCATAAAGAGTTTTTGCACATACCACTCACTGAGACTACCCCAATGCTAACCTTCTCTCTTTCTCCCTCTGCACACGTACATACACACACCATGAGATGTAAACCGTCTGTACATTTTTTCTGAACCATGTGAGAGTGAGTTGCAGTCATAATACCCCTTCATGTCTAAATGTTTTATTGTTTATTCCAAAAATACAAGGATATTTGGTTATATAACCGTGGTACAGTTGTCACACTCAGAGAACTAGTACCGATAAAGAATATCATCTGAACTGTGATTTTTATTCAAGTTTAACCATTGTTTCACTAATGTTTTTAATCACAAAAGAAATTTCTCATTTAAGATACAATCTATACCCAAAGGTTGCATCTGGTTACTGTCTTCATAATTTGGTTTAAATTTCTAATACTATTTTTTGTGATCTTTGAATTAATGCATATCATTAAAATTGGTCAGTCCTGGCAAAGGGTAATTATTTTATGGTGTGAGAGAAATATTTATTGAGAGCTTATTATGTGCTAGAAAATCACACGTACTGCCTGACTTAATGTTCACAAGGCCTCTACCCTTAGGCGAAAAACTCACTGTGGTCATACAACAAATAGCAGAGCCAGGATTTGAATCCATGTTCATATGATTCAAGTCTTCGTAATTTCTAAGCCATAATATTGCCTCAGGAGTCACAGGATTGGAAGGAAACTTGAGACCAGCCACTCACTATTACCTGCTACTCTAAGTATGTCCATACTAGTTAACCATCAAAGGTGATTTGGCTACCCAGCATTTCCCTTAGTCAGTTCATTGAATAAAAAATTTATTAACAAAGAGTTCGTACTAGAATGAAGTGTTCTTGTCTAGCCATATTATTTTCTAGATGAAAATATCAAGATCCACTAGTCAATGAGTGGCTTGCCCAAAGTACCACAGTGAGTGTGTAACTGAGCTGGAGTTAGACCTGTATACTTCAATGCCATTTCCACTACATCGTAGCAGCTTCTCTGTCTCTGAAATGTGTAAGTGGTCTCAAATAGCCTTGCCGGGTTGTTTAGAGGTGTAGAGAGTAGCCGACTATCCTTTTCTTCTAATACAAGGAATTTGTTTGTCCTCTAAACTAAAGTTTGACTTGCTTAGCACTCCCTTGATGAAGACTTCTCAGATAAACTCTATCAACGGCAGTATTTTCTTAGAAAAACCAAAAGCATTCCTCAGTTGCTCTGGTGATATTCGACAGTTGAAAATAATATACTCTTGGTAGTGCTTTTGTAGGATGACTTGGTAGCAACGATCACTGCCTTTACTGTTGGGAAGTCCATGGTGGGCTCACAGAGGAGTAGAACTTGTCTGATTCACACCATTTTCTACATGTCATTTGGAGAATTCTCTGATTAGGGTACAAAGAGAGAAATAGGAAGAAACCTTGTACTAACTAGAGCTACTATGTGTTGGATAAGCCCTCCTAGAACAAACATTGTTGTGTTTTCTCCTTAACTCATAAACTCTATGAACTATATGTGTTCCCATTTTGGTGACGAGAAGGCTGTGGTTTTTTTTTTTCCCCTCAGGTTAAGTAACTCCCAAGGTCACATAGATTGTTAGTAATGGACTTGGTTTCAATTCCAGGTCTGACTGTGCTCCTGTAGCTGTGGAGAGGATGAGGAAAGACTTATTAGACAGTTCATTAATTCAACAGACTTCTGTTAGGTGAAACACTGTGCTCAGTGTTGAATTCAATGGGATTCTTGCCTTTAAGAGATGAACAGTGTACCAGAGTTATGGGAGTTCAAAGGAGAAAGGAAACGACTTCTATCAAGAAAGAATAAGGAAGACCTCATCAAAGAGTTGGCATTTCTGGAGAGCCTTGAGGGATGGTGGGAGTTATTCATGAGGAGATAGGGAAAGAGGGCATGAGCCAAGATACGGAGACAGACTGGGATAGGTAATAGGAATGATGTGGTGTTTCGTTTGGTTGGAGTGCAGAATTCCTGAAAGGAGGGTTACGGGAAGGAAACTAGGAAGGAGTTGGGCTTTTCTTGGCAGACTGATGAGGAGTTTCAACTTTTGAGTTGAAGGTTTTTTGAGCTAGGAAATGACTTGATCACATATGACCTTCAGTCAGTATCATCTCATGGTAGGGTAGGATGTTTGGAATGAGAGAGTGCCGGGGAACAGAGGAAGCTGCAGGTGGCAGTGGTGTGGGTGAGAGCGACAAGCATCTGGACGAGGGCAGCTGTGAGGCGGTGAGAGGGGGAGGGAGTCTCTCCAAAGGAGGCCGTGGAGATAGCATCACGAGGACCTCTCAGCTGGGATGACGGGGTCGTCATCAATCACACTTAATTTGAAGATGGCAGTTGTAAGGAGTCTGGTGGTGCTTTGAAAAATTGAAGACAAGACAGAAAGAAATTGTTTCAGAAGAGAAAATAGGACATGTACTTTTTGAATATACATATTGGCTTTAGGTAAGATAGGTAGGGGCATCTGGAAACACAGGTGTAAAGTTGAGAGTAGAGATTCATAGCTGTAGATTACAGAATAGGGTATCATGGGTATAGATTTTGGAGGCTTTTATTTTGAGGTAATTACTGGAAACATTAGATTAGAAGAGCTTGCCAAGGGAGAGAGGGTGAACGAAAAGGGAAGGAGGCCAAAGACAACTCCTTGGGAAACACTTGAATCAGGGTGTGGGAAGAAGACCAAGTGCCAGAAAAGCAGGAAAATTAGGGCAGAACTGTGCCCCAGGAGCTGTGGGAGGAGAGCTTTTTCCACAAGAAATGAAGGCTCAGTGTTGACATGCTGGAGAAAGGGGCTCGTGGCCAGATATTGAGAAAAGACCTAGAATTTTTAAAGAATCATTTCAGGAGGCTTGTGAGAGTGACTTTGTGGTAAAGAAGCTCATCAAGAAGCAGGCATTTGGGGACTGCTAGTAGGTGGTTTTTGGTTTTAGGGGAGAAGATAAAGCTTGGAATATGTACTGCATTTGACGGAAGTCCACAGAGTTTTTAAGAGACAGAAACCCAACTGAGGTGAAATAGAGGGTTTATTGTTTCATGCAGACCTAGAAGGTCCAGAAGTGGGGTGGGCTTCAGATGGTATTGGATCTCAGGGTTTCAGAGTTTTGAGAGTTTCTCATGCTCTCCATTTCTTAGCTTCAATTGTCTCTACTTTTGTATTTTGGCTTCATTCTTCCCTGTTGCAAATAGCCTGTCTCCATATAGTGGGAAATACAATCTTTGGTAGCCCCAAGCACATCTTTGCATCTTGAAATCCAAAATGAGTACCTAATATCTTCCTCCCTGCTTTCAGCAGAAAACTCCTAGGAGGACTGTGGTTGGCCAGACTTGCCTCATGAGCCTGTCCTTGAATCAGTCACTCCGCTGTGTTTAGGATGGTATGGCTCAACCTGGGTCCTGGACTCATCCCCGCTAGAGTTACTTGGATGGAGAAGTTTCCCCCAAAGGAAGTAGAAGGGGGAAAACAAATACCTGGGAAAAAGAAATAACAGTTATGGCAGCCCATGATAATCTAGTGGCTAAACACACTGTGGGAAATATTTGTTTAACTGGGTCAATTTAAAATGAATAAAGGATGGCTAAAAAATAGAAAGGTCCCAATTAAAGCCTAGGTGATTTAAATTTAGAGTAGGACCAGCAGGCTCTGTGACTTTGTCCTGTAGTGTGATTAGTAGCATAGAAGTAGAGGTGATGAAAGGTGTGATGTACTCAGACTTTGGGTTGAAAAAGCCAGGATTTCCTAGGGGACGAGGAGGAATTGAGCCAGAGAATCGAGCAATTCTTTGTTAAAGTGTTTGACATGGGATTCAGAAAGGGGAGAGTGGCAAACGAAACCGCAGTGTGCTGGCTCGTTTATTTATTTATTTCAATCAAAGGCGATGATTTGTTCTTTGACTAAAAGTAGCAGTGACTACAAGTAAATGAAAACATATTTGACTTTCTACTAGCAAGCATGTTTGAATTTTCCAGCAAGGAAATGGGCTAAGTCATTTCTTTCAGGTATTGTTCACTCTAAGCCAAGCCATGCTTATTTGATACAATATTATATGCTTCAGTAGAACCTTTAACTCAGAATTTGTTCCTTATTTTCCCCTGTTCACTACTTATTAATTCTTTATATATGCATAACATTCTTTGACATATGTGTATATCAATATTATGTTGGTGATGCTAAAAATATTTGTATCACAGACATACTTGACTGATTAAGAAAATAATAAAATTAGTGGATATTCAGTTTTAAAAATCTGGACTCAGATAAGGAGAAGAAAGGAAAAATAAGCATCCGTTATCTCACTACTGAGAGATACCCATAGTTAATATTTTGTTTTATATCCTTTCAGACTTTGCTGAGTATACATGTGCAATTCCTTTTTTAAAATGGGATTCCACTATATAGATTATGTATGCAATATTTGTTTCATGTATTATAATATTTCCATATTAATAGATCTAGTTTCTGCCACCATTTAATGAATGTATAGTGTTTCATCATGTGGATGCTTCACATTTTCTGTAACCGATCTCCTACTGATCAAGTGTTCACTCTGTGTCATTATGAACAACAGTTCTAGAAACATACTTATTCTACCTGTCTTTGTGTATTTAAGGCACTATCTTTGTGCTGCTTTTATCAAAATCTAATGGACAATTTTCCCAAAGCCTTGTATCTGGATTAGATTTGAATGTACATAACAGAACATTCAAAATAACAGTGGCTTAACCACGTGAGCTTACACATACACACACACAAGCACACAGAGCTAGTGTGGTGCATCACAAAGAAAGCAGGGAAGTAGGACCTGATGCTTTGGTATGTAGCTACTGTGTCACGACTGAAAAAACAACAGCCTGTCTGCTGGAGCTGCAGCTGTCATGACCCAATTCTCAGTAGCAGGAAGAATGATGGAGTGAAGGCAGGGGGACATTGATATTACAAGCCCTCTTGAACACACTCAATACTCTGTTCCACCTGATTGGCTAGAATGTCGTCACATGGCACAGTTAACAGTGTGACACTGGGAAATACAACCTTCGAGTTGGGCGTATTGTTGTCCAGACCAAAATCAGGGCTCTGTTACTAGGTTAAGAAGGGAAGAATGGGTATTGGTTAGGCAAGCAGTTAAGATACTTTCGGCTGCAAGTAACAAAACTCAGTTCAAAGTAGCTTAAACAGTGAGGAAATGCATTTTTTAGCATAACAAGAAAAAACAAGGTGGTAAAACTCTTCCAGGATGGGTTCGTGGAGTTGTTAGGTCTGAAGAGCCCAGGTTCTGTCCATCTTCCTAGTGGGCTCTCCCAGTGAGGCCAGCACCATGGCTGTGGTCTCTCCATATCCAATATTCAGATGTAATGGCATCCAGAAAGAGAAGAAGATCATTCTTCCAGGGTATGTCTGTTTAAAAAGAAAGCTATTTTTCCCAGAAATCCCCAGCAGACTTCCTGTGATCAAACTCGGGGTCATCGCTTCATCCCTAAACTAGTCACTGGGATGGAAGCAGCATGATTGGCTAAGACCAGCGAGTGGGAATTTAATCACGAAGCTGAATCTTGTGAAGGAGGAGACATTTGAAAAAATCCCCACTCTTCTGGGAAGATGTGAATGGATGTTTGGCAGGCAACCAGCAGTGCCTCTGTACTGTTCTTCTTACCCGTTCTCCACAGTCTGTTTGAGCCCTTTCTGCCACAGGAAGCCTTCCCCGGTTTTCCGTCCCTGCTCCCTCTCACACTTTCTCTGCCCCTCACCTCTTGGGGCTGGATTAAGGGCTTCGTTATTTTGTGCTGTAGGTGAGTCAGTATTTCACCTGTTTCTTCAACTCCACTGACTTTTTCTAAGGTCAGAGTTTGTCACAATCTTCTGTATGAACTTTGGTGATAACAACCACCTTTTTGAATTTGAAATTGAGGGTGGGGTTAAGACAAAGGATTTCTTATTTTGAATTTATTGATGTAGAAACCTTATCAGACTGTATAAAAACTAAATTCCATTGAAGTTTTATGTTCAATGAAGCATCCTCATTTATTTAAGAAATAAAACAAGAAATGTCTTAGGAAAACTGAGTGCCTGCTTTGCCATACCTGCGGTGCTTTGCTGTAGCCAAAGGTCAGATGTGTTCTTTGAAGCTGGTTGTAAAAATTTTTTAAAGCTGTAACATATTTCCTCATATGGGTGGATATTGCATGTGTTTAATGCAAGAAGATAAATGAGTAGGTTGTCAGGATAACTCTGCTCAGGAAATGTAACTATTGCCAGGGTTTTTATTGATTTACCCATAAAATAAGTCCACTGTGAGTTACTAGAAGAGGAAGTGGAAGATGCAAAGGCCAATTGATGCAGGTGGGACTTCAGTTTCTTTGAATTGAATAAAACCCGTTTAGTGTATAGCAGAGTCTTGCCTGGCCTGTAGACTGAGTACCAGCAGGACCAGGCTTACTTTTTGATAAGCGTTACTGCTTTAGTTTTTGTGCATTAAAACAGAACATGTAACGTGTGTGTGTGTGTGTGTGTGTGTGTGTGAGATAATTGTCCTCTGTGAAGAAAGACTACTTTTAAAAGCTTGAGAATTTCCATAATAGGGCTTCTTAATACATGCATGTTCATAAAACATTCAGTTCACACATATGCTTACATAAATGTTACATGAAGATGTAGAACTCTCCCTGGGATGTGAAGAAATAGGGTAAGTGAAACGTTGTGGGTTGACGAAGAGCTCAGAACTCTCTGCTATACTGTATCAGATGAGGTTTATTTAATGTTGATAGGCAGAATGTCCCAGGGGAACTATAAAGGGCGCTATTTAATTGTTAGCCCTCTGTATTCACTAAGAAAATAATTGCATCCTTTGGTTCTCTTAAGTCATTTATAGAAAATAACAAGACAACATTCTTCCGTTTCTGGAATTCCCATTATTTTATTTACCTTGTTTTATTTGCAGGCCTTATGTATTTTAGCCGTGCTGTAGGACCTTAGACAAGGCAGGGAGGAAACCCGGGCTCAACTTCCTCCTCTGTTTAAACAAACAAACAAAACAAAACAGGGACATAGTGATAATGAGCCAGCCTGGCCCACTCTCCAGGGCTGTTTTAAGGACCGGTGTAGCAGGATTATGAAAATAAAAAGTGCTGCATAAATGTTAGTTTTTTGTTAATATTTACCAATACCAAACATCCCTAAATGGGAACCAAGTACTCCTCTTAAGGACATTATTTGTTATGGAGGGGCAGCAGAGTTCTGAGCACACAGTAGGGCCTTAACATGTAAATAAGGATATGATTAAGGACTTACATTAGAAGTATGCGTTACAATGGTTTTTGCTTTTACTTTTAAAAGGGTGTTCAAATTTTGGATCCTGCTGGTTTCAAATCACACTGAATCAGAGAGTGTCACCCATGCTTTCCTGTGGCCCTGTCTGCCCAGGTTAAGTCTGACCTGGAAATGCCTTCTCTGAGGGCAGTGTTGTGGTCTGATGCTTCCATCTCTTGTACTTCGCACGTGGCAGCAGGCTGTGCCGATCCACCTGCTTGAGAAAGTTGAACGGCATTGCAGGAGAGGCAGCTTGGGCGTGTTTGGGTACAATCTGTGACAGTTTGTGTACACGGCATCACTTCAAGATCTGCTGGGTGGGGAAAGGTAGATGTAGGAAGAAACGGCAGGAAGGAGAGAAGGCATGGCTGAAGGCGAGATCGGTGTGGCTCAGTGTGGGGGGGTGGTGTTCAAAGTACTCTTCCGTCAGGGCCTCCTGGTAACACACATCCGGTGACCATCTCTGCAAAATGAAGGCAGCTGCATGAATGGATGGGAGGCTGTGGCCACTCTTTCCTGATTTTGTTGCCTACTCCCCGACCTCATAGTGTAATAGAGAAATCGCCAAGTAAAGCTCTCTCTGGTTTGTGTGCCAAGCGTGCTTGGGCCTTACTGCTTCAGTTGCCTTGCCTCTCTCTGCCTGCTCCACGCCAGGCTCCTCCCAACAGCTGCTGGAAGCTACTGAACCCTCATCTACCCTCCCCCCAGCCCATGTATATGTCTAGCCAGTACATATTGTAGTCCTTACCCTACTGTTCCTGCCTAGAATTCCAGCCAAACGGCTACAATGAAATTTCTATAGCAGACAGGAAGAAACCTAAATCCAGGCATTTCTCAGAGAAATAAACACCAGTGGGCTTACTCTCTATTACATACTTGCCTCTCTTGTTTCTTTAAATGGCCTCCCAAGTGAAGAAATCCCGGTCTAACTGAGCACACAGACTACCTTCTGAAAGTGGCCTACTCGCTCAGACACACCATTGACCAGTGTGGGTTGGACCAGCATGCTTCCTGTTTCCCCCTCCGGGAGGGATGCCAGGGAGAAAATATCATGTAGCATGTGCGTTAGGGATAGAGGATACAATTGAAAACTCTAGCTTCCCCTGAAAGGAGCCCCTAATGTGAATCCATGGACCTTATGAATAATAAATACACACAAAACTGATTCATAAAGACATTGCACACTGAGCCACTTGTGTCCTGTTCCCTGGAAGGGCTCCAAATCCAATGGGAGAGCGGAAGTCTAGTGGATTGCTCCACCCTCTCTGGGTCTCTCCCCTCCCTGTGTCTTTGCTCTCTCTGATTCTGGGACTGGCAGCAAGCAGAACAAACAGGGGTTGCCTTGAGGTAGCCTGGGCCCCCTTTTGAAGTCCTGCTAGACCTGTGTTAAATCTGTGTGATCATGTGCATGGCCCAGTGTGTTGAGATAATATTGTTGACCAGTGGACTGGTATTCCCATGTTTAAAGTCCACCCCTCCCCCCCTTAAGAAAATACCCTCCCAGGATATGTTAAGAAGAAAACTGTTGCCCTAGCACTTTAAAATCCAGCCAAATAGCTCTCCTGCCAGGAGAGCGAAGGGGAGTAGAAGAGAAACAAGGATAAAACGTGCAGAAAAGTGAGGAGAGTCAGTAAGCTTTCCCTCCCTTCAAGTAGCGGTGTTACATTTTTTAATCTGGAGCCTTCTGAACCCCATTGGGCTTCGTTGGAGCATCAAAGAAAATACCAACTGCCTGCCACGTGTCGGGTTCCATGCAAGTGGGTACAACATAAAGAGAGCCTAGCCCCTGCTCCTAAGGGATGTGAAATGCAACTGAAGGAGATATGACAAGTTCATAGTAACTAGAGGCAAAGTAAGATGCACCCAATGAGAGAACTTTGTCTGAACAGATACCTGGGGAATCAGAGGAAGGTGCTACTATAATGGTTTCACATTGTTGGGAGTATCCAACTTGGACAGTGATGCTGAATGAAGTTTGGATGGGCAGAGGCCGGCGTGGGCACGTTTCAGGCCAAGGAAGGATCATGAGGAAGAGTCGGAGGTGGGACAGCACAGGGTGCTAAGTTGCAGACACAGGGAACACTGGGAAAGAAAGCAAATCATACTGAAGGTCTGGCTGATTCAGTAGAGAAAATGCTCAGAGTTGTGCTTTTTCATTGTAATTACATTTGATTTTCATTAAGTGGTTTGAAGCAGGAGTCTTGTGGAAATTCATGGCAATAATATAGGAGGGAAGACAATGATGGCCTGGATTTAGGTGACAGCAGGAAGAGTAAAAGAGTGCAGGGATTGACACCTCTGCAGCCAGGCCCTCTGTGGTCTTTGGAGACTGAGAAGGGTCAGGGTACACAGGGGAAAGAAGTCAGTGATGCTCGGGACCATGTACCCTTAGCACACAGAAAAGCATACCACCTTCAACCTTCTGTTCTCACCCTAATGATTTTTTTTTTCTTTAGGGCTTCACAGCCACTGGAAGAATAAGTTAAAAATGTAAATATCACCATTTACCAAATTATAAAGGTTTTTCTGTCACCCATCAGTAGGTCCATGCAGTGAGAAGCTAAGAATTCTGCTGGGTCTAGCAGAGACAACACAAGGCACAGAATGGGAAGTGACTGCTCTTTGCTAGGAGAGGGCCATTGGTGACAAATTCTTCTTTAAGATCGGCCACCTGTTTATCCTTGGGAGTTGCTGAAAAGACACAACAGAGAATGTTCTATACTCTAATGGAGTCCCAGTGAGTTTAGGGCACACCCTGCACCTTTGGACACCCAGGGATGCCATCTTCCCCCTTTTGCACTGATCATCTTTGGCTCTGGGATGGATGGCACTGTTAGTCTGTTGGAAAGTCCTGTATAAAATCGCAGTTCTGAGCTCCTGGTGCCATAGCTTGTGAGCTCTGGTCTGCTGGGTGAGAACTGTTGCAACTCAAACATGGCTCCTGCCCAAGTCCATTGTGTTCTATCCCTCTGGGAACTGTTTCCCAATCTCTTGGTGACACACCAGAGGCATCACCGCACAGAGAAAGTAGATAAGCATTGGAGCCAGCCAGGAATGCTGGCTCCTCCATTTACTGGCTGTGTGACTTATGCCAAGTCAGCAAACCTCTTAGGGACTCAGAGAAGCATGGCTATGGTCACGAGACGATTCAAATGTAAAAGAATTGCCTGTGAACTGCTCTCACAGTGCCTGAGTAGATGTTTCCTTCCAGAGATTTTGGGACTTTGTCCCTAACCCTGTGACTTCCTCACTTTGCTCTTTCTAGATCTGAGATTTTTGAAAATGAAGCATCACTAGGGTCTGCTCTGAGAAATACTGGCCCATAAAATAGGCAAAGAAGCTTCGGAGGGGCAGCTGCTGAGGCTGAAGAGCCCTCACCAAGCTGCTGTGTTTATCATTCATTAGCAGCAGCTCGGCGAAACGTGGGTAGATGCATTCCAGAGGGCTCCACACGATCTGTTTACTCCAGGGAGGAACGAAGTAATCAAAGGCAGTGTGAGGTGGAGTGCCCCCATCTCAGCCTTATCGCCATCCGCCACATCCCAGCAGTGTTGGTTTCTCCAGGTAGTGAGCTTGCATTTCAGGATAAGCCACACACAGAGAGCTCATTTGGTCATTTCCATTAACGATAAATGGTAAGGAAAGAGAGGTTGCTTTTTGAAGTCAGCTTACTTTAGTTTTCCCATGGCTCATAAAGGGGCAAAGATTTGGGGAAAGGAAGCAAATATTTTGGCTCATGTGGTTAAACACTCTTTTCTGTTGACAAGCGAAGATAATCAGGTTCTCTGCATTTTGCCCCTTCCTCTGTTATATTATAAGATACTTCTTTGCATGAGCTCCAGTACAATGGACTGAACTCAAGGCAAGTCCATAGATACAGGGACTTTAAAAGCTAATATTGGAGACAAAAGAGTAAGAATCCTGTAACAGCCTCGTCTGTTTCTAGTGTCTGTTTGTTGGCAGACTTGACCGTTGAAGGCTGGTCTTTCCCGTAACTTGGAGGATCTGTCATTGTCCTGGGACTACCTGCAGCCTTGGGGGAAAGAAGGCTACCAACCCTTATAGTCCTTAGGGTCCAATTTGATCTTTTTTTATGTTGATTATTTTTTAAAAAATTATATCTTATTGGTTATGCTATTACAGTTGTCCCAATTTTTCACCCTTTGTCTCCTTCCGCCCAGCACCCCTCACTCCCTCAGGCAATCCCCACACTGTTGTTCATGGCCAGGGGTCAGGGATATAGGTTCTTTAGCTACCCCATTTCCTATACTGTAGTTTACATCCCTACAATGTTTTGTAACTACCAATTTGTACTTCTTAATTCCCTCACCTCTTCTCCCATTCCCCCACATCCCCTCCCATCTGGCAACCATGAGAACACTCTTCATATCCATTCTGTCTCTGTTCTTTTTGTTTCCTTAGTTTGTTTTTTAGATTCAATTGTTGATAGATATGTATTTATTGCCACTTTATTGTTCATAGTTTTGATCTTTTTCTTAAATAAATGCCTTTAACATTTCATATAATAATAGTTTGGCAATGATGAACTCCTTTAGTTTTTTCTTATCTGGGAAGTTCTTTATCTGCCCTTTAATGGTAAATGATAGCTTTGTTGGGTAGAGTAATCTTGGTTGTAGGTCTTTGCTTTTCATGACTTTGAATATTTCTTGCCAGTCCCTTCTAGCCTGCAAAGTTTCTTTAGAGAAATCAGCTGACAGTCTTACGGGAACTCCCCTGTAGGTAACTGCTTTTTTCTTGCTGCTTTTAAGATTCTCTCTTTATCTTTATCCTTTGGCATTTTAATTATGATGTGTCTTGGAGTGGGCCTCTTTGCATCTACCTTGTTTGGTGTTCTCTGTGCTTCCTGGACTTTATGTCTATTTCCTTAGGGAGGCTGCCAACATGAGGAAACAAAGAAACATGGCCCAAATGAAAGAACAGATCAAAACTCCAGCAAACGAACTAAACAAATGGAGATAAGCAATCTATCAGATGCAGAGTTCAAAACACTGGTTATAAGGATGCTCAAGGAACTTAGTGAGGACCTCAATAGCATAAAAAGATCCATTCAGAAACGAAGGATACACTAATTGAAATAACAGCTTACAGGTAAACAACAGTAGAGTGGTTGAAGCTGAGAATCAAATCAATAATTTGGGACATAAGGAATCAAAAAGCAACCAATCAGAACAACAAGAAGAAAAAAGAATCCCCCCCAAAACTGAGAACAATGTAAGCCATCTGGGACAACTTCAAGTGTCCAATGTTCACATCATAGGGGTGCCAGAAGGAGAAGAAAAAGAGCAAGAAATTGGAAATCTATTTGAAAAAATAATGAAAGAGAACTTCCAATTTTATTTTTTAAAGGTGTGATCTTTTAAATACTGCATTGCAGCTGAGAGCATATCAATTGAATTTAATTAGTGAATAGTGCGGGGAGCGTGGTGGGGGCGGGGCGGAAAGTTTGAGAGGGCTTACACTAAGCCTGCATTGAGGTATAGACTATGGGATGCTGTGGCATTGGAATGGCAAGAATTGTCCAGGAAGAAATTCTAAGAAAGCAGTTTTAAAAAAAATTTTAGTATTGATTGGAGGGAGGGAGAGAGGGAGAGAGAGAGACAGGCATCAATTTGTTGTTCTGCTTATGGATGCATTCATGGGTTGATTCAGGGTAGAAAGCAGTTTTTGGATAAGGAGCTGGCAAGTTGGTGAGTGATAACAGAAGGCTGAGATGCACGCCCTTTATTTGGAAGTGTTGGTACTTGGCCTACAAGCCTACTCTGCAAGGAACAAACAGTAGAAGGGAGCCTGTGACCAAGTTCAGTTGAGTTTTAAGAATTCACACATCAGGCGTGTTCATAAGAACAGAAGTTTTCATGGGCAGAAACACTGAAATTGGGTATTTAAGGGGGGAAGATGAGGTTGAAAAGTAAGGCATCTAAAGACACGTTGGTGAAACTGGCTAGTCTAGAATCAAGAGAAGATTTGCTGAGGGCCAGTGTTTTAAAGTGGAAGCACTAAAGAGGTTTTCAAACCATCTGCAATCTCATTTACATAGGATGAGCCTGGATTGTGCGGACCCTCAAAAGGCAGGCAGTATAGAGGTTAGGTCCTGGGGTGCCTTGTGAGAAACAAAGTGCAGGGTGAGAGGGCTATTTAGGAAGGATTTAGTTTAGGGGCATGTGTTCAATCAATCCTGTCTTCTTTTAAATTAAATGTGTTAGGGTAACATCGGTTAATAAGATTTTACAGGTTTCAAGTGTACGTTTCTGTAATGCGCGATCTGCATATTACATTATATGCCCACCACCCAAAGTTAGACCATCTTCTGTCACTCACACCCCCTTATGTCTGGTAACCACCATCCTGTTGTTTGTGTCCATAAGTTTTAGTTTGATATCCCACATAGGAGGAAAATCATATGGTTCTTAGCTTTTCTGACTTATTCCACTTAGCATAATCTTCTCAGGGTCCATCCTTGTTGTCGCAAATGGCGGTATTTCACCTTTTCTTATGGCTGAGTAGTATTCCATTGTGTGTATGCACCACATCTTTTTCATCTGGTCATATCTCAAGGGACACCTCAGTTGTCTCCATGTCTTGGCCACCGTGTGTTAAATCTTGTCTTATAACTGTGGTGTTGCCTGAAAATCCAGCACTGTTATCCTTGCTGTTGAATGAACGACGTCTTTGCCCTTGGCTTCTGAATCCTCTGATTGTTCTACTGTTCATCCTTCTACCCCCACCCCCACCCAACACACACATCTTCAGTACACATTTCTACGTTAATACTAGGTGAGGATCAAGTGTCATCCTTTCCAAGGATGGTTGCACTTTAACTGGCACAAAAACTTCAAGAAAACAATAAATGCATCTAAAAATAGAATTTTCAGGACTCAGTGACTTCAGATTTAGGAGCCTCCTAAAACCAAAGTGTGTGGGAGGAACAGATTGGAAGCAGAGGGATGCCTGACGTCTAATAGGATGTTGCAGGCCTGGCACCTAGAAGGCACTTATTCGTGTATTTGTTAATGAGTGAAACATTTTAGTGAATGAATTAATAGATGGATAAGGCTCAAAGGTACAGGGTGCTTAGAGAGGAAAGAGAAAGAACAATGGAAATAGACCCTTTAAAAGGGGAATTAATATGACTTGTTGATTATGTGATCCCAAGACATGAAGGGGAGGGAGCTTTTTTTTGTTTGTTTTTAATTAGAGATGTAAAATCTTGTTGCTTGGAAGAATACCCAGGAAACTGGGAGAGTCCTGTGTTTAATTCTGTGGGCACACAACTATCATTTTAAGTCAATACTTGAAAACTTCCCTTAGTTCATCTCTTTATAAATTACTTACATGAGTTGCTGTCCCATTTCTTGCTTCTTCTCCTTAAAGTTCTGTCAACTTTTCTTCCCACTTCTCTGTGCCTGGGAAAATGGAAGGTAGAGCTCAGTATGAATGGTAAGCTTAGATTTTTTACAAAATGACCCGATAATTCTGTTCTTTTTTATTCCACTCTTACTTCCACTTAACATTTGTCATTTCAGATTTCTTTAGGACAATGCTTATTTATTTTTAAGAACACATCTAGGCATTTTTTGGGGGGCAAGTTATACTTGTGATGACTTTGACTTTTTGCCTCTTTGCACAGAATGGGCTGCTCTGGGTTGTGGAGAGATAACGTGCTGACTTGCCTCCTGAAGGCATTCTTCCTTGACAGACAGGTTTGCTCCGACCTGAATAAACACTCCTGCCTACCAGCCAGTAGTCTGTATTTATGAGGCACTTGGAAAATACCGCAAGCTGCAGAGAGTGACCATGAATAGCAAACTTAATTTGGTTTAATGTGTTTTGGCTTGCTTGACCTCACCAGAATAAAAATGGGCCTGCCTAAATTATTGTATTGGGAGTTTAAAAAAATTCTAGAGACATTTATCTCATTGGAAGAATCTTGGGATAGCAAAGCTTTAATTCCATGTTTAATGTCGGAGAGATTTGAGAAATGTTTAACATAGAACTGCAATCACAGATTAGTTTATTTTGAGTTCTGAATTTTAAGAGTCTGAATTACAATTTTTTTTTCCCTCTTGCTACTTTTTTTTTCTAGGCGATTGGCTGGCAACGACCTTTCTTTTATCCACCCAAAGGCCTTGTCTGGGTTGAAAGAACTCAAAGTTCTGTAAGTAATGCAATTTTAGAGTTTCACAGCTGGCTGTGTAGTTTCTTTCTGCATAGTCAACATGCTTGGAGCTAGGTTAAGCACAGATTCTTTTAGCTCAGGATTAAAAGATTTAAGGAGTGGCCAGAGAGTAGTATGGGAGGCTGGAGGTTGATTTAGGCATATTTAGGTCTAGATAACAATAGTTGAAATCTAAATAATAGGTATTCTGACCTCTAGTGCATTATAGTTGAATGTTAGACTTTTTGTGTGGCTAATACACTGAGTCAAAATCATATTTTAGCTTTACTCTTTGGGTTCTGTTTCTACATATTTTATAGCTATAAGAACGTTGAATTAGCTGACCCTAAAGAGAAAAAAAGCCTTACGGACCAAATGTTAAAGTCATTTTAGAGCTAAAGGCATTGAGATGCTTGTAACTTACATAGCTTGTGAGGGGTTAGGACATAAATTCCTGGCAGTGGTCAGGAGTTTGAAACGAGTGTGGCAGATTGGAGAATGGGTGACCTGACTGCCAGCCCCACTCCTACTACTACCTTGCCGGGTGACCGTCTGCATGTCACTAAACCTCTCTGGTTCAGTGAGCTAGGTGGGCCTTTTACCACCCTATTCTGTGGTTATGACTCATGTCCACAGTTATTTTATTAATGTGACTAGAGATGGCTGTAGGCAAAAACTGTAGGGACTCCATTTTTGATACTGCTCTGTGCCTTTAGGCTCCGGACCCTAACTCTTAGATGATTAGAGGCCTGTTTCTGCCCTGGCACTGTGTTCACTGAGGGCATAGCTGCTGCCCCACAGAGCTCAGGGTCTCCCATCTGCTTGGCAAAATGGGCTTTACCTCATGTCCATGTTTCTGGGCTCTGCTTTATTCTAATTTGAAAGGCCTTAGGGATTCCAGTGGGTTTGCTATTGTTCCTCCCAGTTAACTTGTTATACCTCCCAGTTAACATTAACTAGGGTGGTGAAGGTTAATTAGGCTGCCTTAATTCCTGAGAGTGAACAGCCCCTGGAAATGTAGAGCACCCTGCAGCTCTGTTAGGGAAATGCTTTGGGTTTCATTTCTGGCTTTATGACAAATGTTTCTTGTTCGTTTGCAATTCTCTGGTCTTGGGTACTTTCCACCTTGACCTCTCCCCTTTCCTGCCAATGGGAAGAAATTTTTTTTTGGAAAGATATGACTGCATTCTTCTAAGAAAAAATAGAAACAATTGCTTATTCACTAACCAAAACTTTCCTTTCAGAACCCTCCAAAACAATCAGTTGAAAACGGTCCCTAGTGAAGCCATTCGAGGGCTGAGTGCTTTGCAGTCTTTGTAAGTACCTTTTTGGTTTTCTGCATTCTTGAATCATTAGACCATCAGGCTGCTACCGTGTAAAGAGCTAGAATTCCAGGGAAAGGGGGAGGTTTATCTTTGCATTTGGGATAAAAATGGGGATGGCCAGTTGCTGTTATAGAAACATCCTTTGGTGAGGGAGAAGGAGGTGGTCCGGTTTACCTATTCGGTTTCTCAGGGGTGGGAGACTGCCACAGGGATGCACTGCTGGGTGTAATTCCCAAGCCTGCACCTGGCAGGTGGTCATCATCTCTTTGGAACCAGACTTAGGTGTGTACAGAAGTTCCAGTGTCTTTGCCACGACAGTCAAGAAACGGCCACAGAGAGGTTTCAGCTTCAGGTGGCAACGACGATTAGAACACATTGGCTGGAGCTCCTTGTCTGTGGACACTGAACACACATTGGGAGTGGTGACTTCATGGCCTGTGCGGCCTTCTCCCCAGGTCTTTGTGGTGGAGGAAAGGTTGGTTTTAGGTGGAGTGTTCAAGATTTCAGCTCGTGGTTTTTACCGCGTTCAGCCACTCGTTTCCAAAGCTTTTTCATACAGTGCTTCACTTGGTTCATTTTTGAACTCTTTCCCATGTATGTGTGTGTGTGCGTGTGCATGAGCCTGGGGGATCCTGGCTGCCAAGGTTTGTGTGTGCGCATCCCCTTTCTCTTCTAGTGGGCAGGCAGGCAAGCAGTGTGGTATCGCAGGGGCCCCGCAAATCCTCAGAGGGTTTTGGAGAAACGACTGTTTTTGTGTTGAATAACCAGACCTCTGTTACTGACTAGAATGCATGTTATGGACCAGTGTCGGGGCTGCTCTGTCTTTGGGGCCCTTGAAAGGAAAAGGGTGAGAAGCTCTCAACTGAAGCGTGTGTTTATTATAATTTTACTTTTGCCAAAATTAAGAAAAGCCCTTTGCATATTTATCTGTCAGAATGTTTGCATTGTTTCCAAAAAGAAATTCAGGTGAGTTCACGTTTATTAGAGTTCTGTTTGGTTTTGCATCCCCACTTTGTTATTTACTGGCTGTGTGACGTTGGGCAGGTTATTTAACATTCTCCATGCAGTAGTTCTCTCATTAATACATGAAAAGATCTTATGACAATACTTGACAGGTAGTGAGTGCTCAATAAACATTGAGGAATCGCTTAATATTAATAATGATGGTATTTTTTATTCGTTTTTTTCCTTTCATTACTGGTTTATTCAGTGTGCCATACCTAGGTGAAGGGAAACTCTTTGAAAGTAATGAAAAAGTATTCTTCAAAACAAGGAACTTTGTTAGCTTATTATTCTACTAGAATCACAGATACAAACTTGCTCTGTTTGAGTTCATGCCTTAACGCTAAATACAATGAGACTCAGGCATAGTTTCTCAAAGTGTGGCTCTCTGACCGCCTGCAGCAGAATTACCGGGGGGAACTGTCTCTAAAATACAGATCCCTAGGCCATATCCTAGAAGTAATGATATTTTCTCTTCAAAGGTAGGATCCAGGAAGCTGTAGTTCCAAAAATTTGCCCAGGTAATTCTTACGTTCACAGAAGTTTTAAGACTCACTCCAAATAAAAAGCTATAAGAATTATCACATTTATGTGTTATGTATTATCAAATTAGGTTTTAACCCCGTCATGTATTATATACTAATCTGTTCCTTAGTTTTTTTAGTTGATTGCTCTTTAAAGTAACTATAAATGGAAGTTGTTGTAGGAAATGTGCGTTACAGAATGTGAGCTTCCCGCAGGTGAAAGTGGCAGAGCTGCTTGTTCCATCCACTTGCTGACATAAAACCATTGTTAACTGCATCCAAAAAACATCACTGGAAATTGCAAATTATAGATTACCTTTTGATTTTAGATGAGATGTTCTAGTAGTTCTTGGAAAGTGAATGTGAAAATAAAAATATGTAACAGTTACACTTTACAATGTATCCGATGTCATAAAAAAGGAGTGTTTGGGGTATTGGCCGATTAATGTCTAGTTTAAATGGTAGTTTAAGGTAGAAATGTATCTTAAGTAGCTCACTTCACCAAAATGCCAGGTTTGGGGATGTGAGGATTTGTTATTGACCATAGCTAACTGAGTAGATTCTGAGTAGACATTCAGTGAATTGACTGGAGTGAACTCCGTCACAGAAATGGGACTTTGCATCCTCTGCAGGCTTTGAACCCAGGACGGTGTGCACAGAGGGCCATCTTGCCCACCTTAGCCCGAAGACATTAGACAGCTCAGCTTGTTCCCTATTTTTTTTTGCTTCTTCAGAATCCATTTTACTTTAAGACCCTTATACATAATTTGAGTTCTTATTTCACAGGACTTAATAATCCAAATATTGTCATTTTTGTCTACTTTGAAGGCTAAAGAAGAGGAAACTAATATCTTTGAGCTCTAGAACAGAAAAATCACCAAGGAAATCTATAAGTAGATTCTTTTTACTTTGTGGTCAATAAGTGCATTAAAGTACACATAACATTTATTGGCAATTTAGATGATTTAAAGTGTTTTTCATAGAAATCATTGGTTTCTCTTTAAAATAGTGCTTTAAACAAGCATCACTCATTGAGTAAGTTGCATAATTTAAATTATGTCCAAAATCAGGATGGAGGGTAGGAGCGAGGAGAGGAGTCCATTTTTTCTGAAGGCATCAGGACATTTTTACATGTGTCAGAAACACAGGGAGCTGGCTGTGTGCCAGGCCTGTTGTATTTGAGAAGGAAATGTCCGTGGGTTTGTTAGCACAGTGGGTGTGGTGGTCGAGCTAGCTCCAATTGAGATTCTGTCCTGGTGTAAAACAATCTTATCAGCACTTGAGTCAGTTTGAAAATCTGATCTTCAGACCTGAATTACACGAGAGATTTCCTTGTGGTTTTGAAGTTGTGCTTTAAAAGGAGCAAAGTTCGTTAGGGGCTGAAATTGAACAGAAGTGGTTTGATGCAAGTGTGTGAGGATGACTATAAATCTTTAAGCGAGTTGTAGATATTAATGGAAAGGGAGCGTTAATAGCCTTCCACAAAGTCGTGAAAATGAATGGCTAAAGCATCTCCTGAGCAGGGTGTTTCAATGACATGTCAGAATTTGCTCCACTGGATTTTTTTTCTTTACATTGGATCACACTTACATTGAATAGGAAAGGATTTCAAAGGCTAAGTTTTCTAAGTTTTCCACAATAGCAGACTATCATAACTATCTTAAACTAGAAACTGGTAACAAAACGTAATAGTATAATATTTACATTATTGATAAGTTACAAGTAGAGAGAAAAGGAAGAGCTTTTGATTACAAAGAAGGGTATTTACTGACATGGACCTTCATCCTGTACCACATTATTTGCTTTTGTGATTTCATTTGAGGCAACACAAAAAAGTATATGAGTCTCAGTGAGATGGAAAAAGGTTTTTGAGACTAGAGAATAAATGCATATTTTAAAGACAAATAGTAAAGGAATTCAGTTACTACACCGTGAACCTTTTAGCAACTAAAGCACACTGAAGTAGTTGTGTGGAGAAGAGAATGCCTTGACCAAGCCCTTGCTATCTCCTGCTTTGGGAGCTCTCTGTTGCCATTTTACTGCATCTACTGATTGAACTGATTACGGCATTTTCTTTGTCTATCGAGATAAATGTTAGTAAGGTAGGTCATCGGTACAAAGCCCCAGCTCCAAGGCGAACTCTGTGAAACATTAATTGCAGTGTAAGGGCAGTTCTTGATGTTTATGGTGTGCCTCCAACACCCACAAGTGAATCGAGGTGTAAGGATTAACCATTTGAGTCACCACAAATTCTTTTTCTCGTTTAACTTCTTATTTAAGGGTTTCATTTTCCAAAGCTCTTCCCTTTGATCTCAGCTTATGTGTGACTCTTACAGTTTTGGGAAGTTTTTAGTGCAGAGGAAATCGTGTCCCTGTGTTTAATGCAGTGTTACTATTTTACCTAGAAGAGAGTTTCGTAACTGTCTTAGCTCAAAACTCACATCTTGCTGTGAGTAAGGGCTGTCCCTTTCTTGGACGGTGTAGGGCCCAGAATTCTTCAGGAGCACAAATGGTGTATATAATATTGGTCTTCAGTTAAAAAGGTAGCGACAACTTTCCATGTTAGGGTATTTTACTACATTTTAGCAAACCAGTTAAATGAGGATTTCTGTGTGTATGTGGGGGGACAAGTATTTTGTTGAATATAAATGCATGTTATCATCAATTTGATAGTGGAAGAATTTTAACTTTTAAACTTCTGTAACACTGAGAAGCTAGGGAGGAACTTGAATTTCAATGTAAAATACAACCCAAACCCCTTACCTGTCCCACAGATAATCTGGTCCCTGTTTGTATTCCCATCTGTGTCTCTGTGGATTGGCCCTGCACTCCCTTCCTCTCCTGTACTGGTCACTGTGACCTGGGAGACGCTGGGGCCACACCCAGCTCATTTCTACTAATGAGTCTGCCCTTGATGTTTCCTTGCCTCTGACACTCCTTGCCCAACTCTTTCTGCCACTTGCTCTTACACCCTCTTGCTCTTTCTCTGAACACTTCCTTCTGAATGCCTATTAATCTTTCATCTCAGTATCCTGTTTATTTACTTCATAGCACTTTTTAAGCACGATAATCACTTTTTAATTGATTGTATTGTGTATCACCCCCACTAGAATGTCAGAGTGCTGGGGACAGGCTTCCCCATTCATCTTTTGTGCCTCACAAGATGCTCCATGTAAATGTATTGAATGAACTGCAGACAGTTAAATTAGCTACAAGCAGAATTTAATGGCACTAACTATTTAGTGACATTATATGGTCAAATGTATGATTATATGTTCAGTGTCTCTCCTTAAGTGGCAGTTCCTTGAGGTTGCGAAGTCTGTGTATGTGTGTGTGTGTCTGATTAAACGTACTCCCATCTCCATCTCCTCATTAAAGAAATCTCCTAAGCAGTTCCTTAGCCAGGACTTTGCCAGTCTATTATATAAAGGATGCCTGTCTCTTCTCAGGGGTTTGTTCTAGAAAGCCCAAGGAATGAACAAGCCTAAAAATGTTTGTTGCTAAGTGGATTCTTAAGGCAGCTGCTCAGTTTCATGAGGTCTCCCATTTTCAGTGCCCTTTCAGTTTTGACTTTATCAAACAGAAAGCTTCCATCTGATCCTCCCCAGGACCAGGGGTCTCTAACCCCTGCTCATCCGTCTGCCTCTGGGAAGGAGACTGTATCTGGGGCCCAGCTGGCTGGCTAGCTGGGAGCAGCGCTCACCACCTGCCTGGAGGAAAAAGGGACAGTTATGGCAGGATTTGAAGCCAGAGCAGCGTAAGGAGACAGGAGGCACAGAAACCACTCTAACAGTCAGACTCTCCTGGACTAGAAAGCTGTCACACTCAAATTCTTTTTTTTAAGTCCTCACCTGAGGATATGTTTATTGATATTACTGAGGGAATGGGAGAGAGAAAGAGAGAATGTGAGAGAGAAACATCGATTGGTTGCCTCCATCTGTGCCCCTTCTGGGGACTGAATTGGTATATGGGATGCTGCTGCAACCAATTGAGCCACCGGCCAGGGCTGTCACTCGATTTCTTTGAAAGGGTGCTGTCATTTTGACTTTTCACCAGGTTTTTGTTGTAGTGATTCCCTAATTTTCACCAAGAGGTCCAAGCCTGTCAGGTATGACTTTAAGTAGTGAAAATATATCAACAAGGGATTACGAAGAAAGTTGTGATTGCTGAACACGTACTGTCCCTTATGATATTAATACCAGGTTGTCTTTGTGTTGAAAAGTGATTATTCCAACAATTATACCTGGTCGTGCCAAAAATAGCACTTAGGACTTCATTTTCCAGATTTTCAGATGGTATCTTAATTTTATGTATGAATAATCCTATTAGTAAAGTATCCTGAGTTCAGAAAAACTTGGAAAAATGAAAGAAGCTTTAAAGCCACAGTAGCATTGTTCAGAGAAGCTGTGTGCCCTCAATAACCATCTATTTTGACAAACTAATTTTTAAAAAAGTACTTAATGCAAAGACAGGAGGACAAGATTGCTTTGCTAGTACACGCCACCTATATTTTTAACTTGGCTGGTGGTAATAACGATTGTTAAAGAGTTTATTGAAACGGTTCCTTGCTGTAAAAAAAAAATTTGAAACATTTTCTTATTTTTTCCCCTTTGATAACAAGTCAGAATAAAAATTAAATTTAATATCAAATATTAGTTGTGATGTAAAATTGTAAGTGGTTTTATTTGCTCATCTTAGTTTCTTATTATCATATTTTTTGATATATTCTGAAACATACAATTCCAACTTAATTAAGCTTTGTGAGGATTTTTTTTTTTAATCTTTCTGCTCCTAAGTTACTTTTTTAGCCAGAGAATCTTAAAAGATTTAAGAGTCATTTCTTTGTTATGAAGAAAGGGAAAGAACTGACTTGTATATACTGATCTTTGAAAAGTTAATTAGATTTTATGAGAACTTCTAGTGGAATTAAACAAACAGCCCTGGTTATTTTATTTGTTTTGAAAACTCTGAGAGTGGTGTGGCTTGGATTGACTCATTCCACTGGGGTTTGTGACTGAACGTGGTCGTTTCTGTTTCTGTCAGGCGTTTAGATGCCAACCACATAACCTCTGTGCCCGAGGACAGTTTTGAGGGACTTGCTCAGCTACGACACCTGTGGCTGGATGACAACAGTCTGTCGGAGGTGCCTGTGCATCCCCTCAGCAATCTGCCGGCTCTGCAGGCGCTGACCTTGGCCCTCAACAGAATCTCAAGCATCCCCGACTTTGCTTTTACCAACCTGTCCAGCTTGGTGGTTCTGTAAGTATCTACCCCATTTAATATCATATATTTATGTTAATTTGGGAGCAAAAACAGGTTTCTTGTGGCAAGTTCATTATGAAACTATTTTCCTGATTATGCTCCTAAAGAGCAAAGGTTTAGGGGAGCTGCCTTTTTTACAATATCAAACATGATGCCTTTTAAAAATGCAAACTAGGATGATTTTTTAAATTAACATTGGATGATAACTGTTGACTCCCTCTAAAATATGTGGCCATTTGTAATCATGCGAAGAAATTGGGTCATTCAACAAACACTTGAACAGCTTTCACTTATGTCCCAGAAATGTGTTCAATGTGACAAGCAGCGGACTCGTTTTGAGAGGCTCATCGAAGATTTCCAGCGATATTTTATGTTTTTACCAACTTGTCTATTCAAACAGCATATGGGTTTTGATGCGACTTTTAAGCTTGGAAAACTTGGACACAATAAAATGGCATATCTTTTCATCTCTGTTACCAATTCTTGATGTTAAGCTGACCTGCTTTCTTCCATGTCGCTCCCCCTCCGCCATTCCCCGAAGGGGAACTCATCTGAGTTTCACTTCATATAATTAAAAGCTCCTCAAAACTTTTGTTTTGATAGGGGTGAATATTAAGGGATCTTTAATGTGTGTACCCTTTTCCTGCTGGAGATACCCCCCATTGGTATTCTGTCCAGTGCATCTGAGTCTATGAAGTGTACAGCAAGATAACTACCCAGTGCTATTTGTTTTTCATTAGTCAAGTGTTGATATGTTTAGCTATATTATTTCTTTATTTAAAAAAATTTATTGCATTTATTGGGGTGATATTGCGTAATAACTTATATAGGTTTCAGATGTATAATTCTGCAATGTATCACCTGTATGTTGCACTGTGTGTCCACCACCCCAAGTCAAGTGTCCTTCCATCACCATGTATGCCCCACACCTTCTACTGCCCACCGCCCCTTTCCCTCTGGTAGTCACCATACTGTTGTCTGTGCCTATGAGTTTTTTTCTCATTCCCTTCACCTTTCACCCGCCCCCCAGCCCCCTCTCCTCTGACAGCTGTCAGCCTGTTGCTCTACCATTTCTCTAAGCCATACAAATTTAGGCATATACAACATTGTAATCGTTGCTCTTCGGTGATCTAAAAGTCATTTTAATGCTTTTTTTCCCCATAGGCATCTTCATAACAATAAAATTAAAAGCCTGGGTCGACACTGTTTTGATGGACTAGATAACCTGGAGACCTTGTAAGTTTCTTCATATTTGGATGTAGACGTTGTGATGTCGGGGGTGTAGTTTTGCATTTCATTGCAGGCAAAGGAGAAAGTAAAGGTCTTGAGTTCAGCTCGTCACTAATTTGCTTTAATATAGGACTAACTCCTTGCCATCAAATAGGACTTATGAATACTAATCTGAGTTTATGGTTAAAAATGGCACACAAGTTTGAACTTGATATTATTTCACAAAAGTACATGTTAAAGGCAGCCCAGTCTGCTAACCTGTATTACCTTTCTGAAATTTTGGTTTTGTTAAAATGTATGATAGATAATTATGGGATTTTGAGCCTCATCAAATTAATTCTGGAAAAAGTTTTCTGTTTCTTTTTCCTTGAGCTCAGTTGCCTGATTAGTTGTTGACGCTGAGATTCAATCTTATCTCTGTTTTCATATGCTAAATATGATGAAGTTTTCCATTTTGCTTAGGATACTTTTGTTGTGGTTTCTCCTAGTTAAAGTTTTTGGGAGTTCTGGCTGTTACAACTGTATATTGCAACATTGTGAGCAAAAGACATTGTGCAGCCGTATGTAATGGAGAGTAGGATCTGGATTTTTGTTGTTTTAGTTTATATTAGTTGCTTTTATTTGGAGATTTAGAATATTTGCCGTTGTGGTGCACTAAATGATTCAGAGTATGTCCCAATTAGAATGGTGAGTAACATCTGATTGAAATGCTTAGGGCTTGTAATATTTCATTTAACTGAATTTTCTGGTGAACTCTCAGTTAATGAGAAGACCTTTAGTAATCTGTTAATCCACTCTCCTGCTGGAGCCACTAAAGGATAGTGCACATCAATGGGAATTTGAAAGCTGAAGTTCTTGAAGAAGATAGTTACAAACTCAGTTCCCCTTCTCCATGTAAATAACAAGGGTAACAGGAGACTGAATGGGTCTTCTGACCCTAGACGTGTATATACCATTCCAGTAATGTTAAAATCGCACGTCTTCTCCCTGGTTAAATTTTTATTTGCCACTCAATATGTAGAAAAGGAAGATGAAGCAGGTCTCTAAGGAGCTGGGCATTTGATTTTGTTTTACTCTCATTCTGAAATCACCGTACTAATCATATTCCAACATGCTTTTTAGGTTAAAAGAATTAAAATTTAAACATACTCAGTACATTTTACTGTGGCATTTCACTGTGGCATTTCTCACTCCTCATTAATGTAGCATTTCCAACAGTTGGTACTCTACTAGAGGACGATAGTTATGTGAGCTCATCCTGGTTCTTCTCCTCCTTCGTAGGGATCGTGGGTCATCTTGCTAATGGTGGTTGGGCTGAGGTCAGCTGCCCGCATGCCAGAATTTCAGCAAACCACTCTAAACCCCAAATGGAAACCTCAGTTGCAGGCTATTGCCACTTATAAATGGATAATTTAATAAATCCTATTTTATGACAACTTTCTTGAGAAATGACATTCAGATAATTTATTTAATGCACCAGTAATATGTGATTCTCAGAATTCTTTGAACTTTTAAAATTGACCTAAAAACATCATTGAAGAATTATGATTCTCTTTTTTTTTCTGTTTGGTACTCTAACACGTAAACTCAATTAAACTCCTACAGGATTTTAAATGGCAATATAGTTGGTAAAGAAAGATCATTATCCAGAGAGTGTGATAATTAAAAAAACACATTCATACCAAACTGTCTTATACATAATGACCACTCTTTAATATTCTTACATATTTTGCCCATTTTTTTCCCTCTAGGGACTTGAATTACAATAACTTGGGAGAATTTCCTCAAGCTATTAAAGCCCTTCCTAGCCTAAAAGAACTGTGAGTATTGTTTTGCTTTCTTTATGCCTTAATATCTGTAGAACTCACAAATTAATGTTCCAGCAATGAGGTTTTAAAAACATCTTGCTCCATTATGGACGCCGTGGAACGCACACACACAAATGCACACGACCGCACAGACGGCTGTGTTAGCGGGCATGGACAATTCTGAGCATAGATTTCCAATGAGAACTAGATCACGGTGAGGCGAAAGCTAAGACACGTGGTCTCGGTCGTGTAGCAACTCGTTGTCTCATTCTTGCTGGGGAGGTGACCGTGGAACACAGACAGACAGACAGACCCCAGTTTCCAGGTAGAAATAACCATCGAATGAATAGGATAAAGAAATCATTCTAGAAAAAAGACTTCACTGAGGCTGAGGTCATTGGAAGAGGCATCACACAAGAGAAGAAATTGGACTGGACTGGGAAGGATGGAAAATTTTAACTAAATGAAAGGATAGGGGAGCATGTTAGAGGTTGGATTTGTCAAGGGCAGAGATAGGAATATGTACGGCATGACAGAGATTGTGTGTCACGAGCTGACAGACTCGGGTGGATTGCTTAAACCAAATGCAGCAGATAGTGAGAGAGACTTTTGGGTCAGGACATGTTATGATTCTTGTGGTCTAAAGTTCTTTTGATGATGAAGGTACAGCTAAGTGTATGTGAGGGACCTGATTGATAGTAGGCTAAGCAGTGGGTTTAAAAGGAATTATCCTGAAGAAGAGGAGATAGATGAAAAAATGCAGTTTCTCTACATTTTTGAAGTTTTCATGTAGTCGTTATCAGTTGTATGCTATATAATACTGCCTAGAAGTAGATACTTGGGTTTTAACTCATTTTACAAGGGCATATGTATTTCAAAATATTTTCCTCCTATCTTTTTAGGTTATTTCATAGTAATTCTATTTCTGTTATCCCTGATGGAGCATTTGATGGTAATCCACTCTTAAGAACTATGTAAGTAGTTTTGAAAGTTTCTTCTAATACATAATCATGGGCAGCTCTGTCAGTGTGGTACCAGCCAAACATCTGGGTGAAGAATAGAAGTTCAGGCTTTTCGATGTATGAACTTGATGAATGTAGATTTAGTTTTGGAGTGCTTGTGACCATATTAAAACTGGGTTGTTGTTTTTTTTTTACTATTTTTACAGACATTTGTATGATAATCCTCTATCTTTTGTGGGGAACTCAGCGTTTCACAATTTATCTGATCTGCATTCCTTGTAAGTATTACATAAATTTTAAAATGAACCTGAATATTTATACAGTTGCTTTGGTGAAAAACCAGAATTTATTATTTTAACTCCAGAAGACAAAATCTTTTAGTTTCTTTTCCTTGAGCACGAGTCCAAAGGATAGTTCTGACAATTTATGACAGTTTTCATTTATGTTAACATATAGGCAAGTTATCACACTTTCAGGTACATTCAAGAGATGAAAGCAATGTCATTTTTGAGGTTTTGTAGTTCTATGATTTTAAACTTCAAAAAAATGAAATGCAAATATTATCCATGAAAATTTTATTTTAAATTAGCTTGTCTGTCCCAATTGCTTAAAGGGTCATTCGCGGGGCCAGCATGGTGCAGCAGTTCCCCAATCTGACTGGGACCGTCCACCTGGAGAGTCTGTAAGTGTGGCCCTTTGAAGAGGGGTTGTGCCGAGGTAACACGCTGGCCTGCTAGCAGCACGCCAGTGCTTGTGGGTGATGACAAAGTCTTTAATTCCTACAGTCTCCCGTTGTAAATATCATGTGTGGAGATGGACACTGGGGTCAGGGGTCAGTCAGCTCAGGCAGAGTATTGCCCAGTATGTGGAGATCAGATCTGAAAAGGTCACTGAAAACAAAAGGTGGTCGTCAAGTGCCAAATTAATAGCAGTGCTCTAGGAATGCAGAAGTGGAGCAGTCCGTGTAGGTTATCATAGAAGGCTTCAAGGAAGAGGTGAAATTCTTCAAAATGAAACACTGGCAGGTTTCCTAGGGCTGGGTCTTTTATTTAGAAAGGCAGGATTTAGTAAAAGGATGGTATACAGATGATCAAATATAGCGAGAATTGAATAGGGAGTGATGTAGAGAAATTTGGGAAATTGTTTGGGTCACAATTTTGAAATCTTGAACATTGAACATTCGGTTTTGGCAAAGCTTCCTAATGGGTGGTCTATAAATGGGTGGTACGTACATCCAAGATCTCGGTGACAAGCCCTCAAGGCAGCCAGGTAGGGCCTGAGGTGGCTAGGATTGTGTCACATCAATGTTTTGATGTTCCCGTGTGCCAAGATGTAAGAAAGAAGTCGGCAAGCGCCGAGCTAAGGAGTTTAAACTTGACTCTTAAGGTAATTGGAGGTGTTGAGAATGGTGGAGCAGGGAGTGTGAGGAGGATAAGAAAGACTAGAGACAGGAAGAATAGTGAGGAGGCCATGGGAATGATCCACTTGGCTCAATGAACATTGAACCACAAGAGTTCGGGCTGCAGTCCGTCACTGAAGCTCTTCCCTGTGGCCTGAGATTCCTCCGCCCCCTTCCGAACCATCTCACCTTTGATCTGATCTGCGTTGTAGCAGTAAAAGTGGGGATGGGGGCGAGAAGCTGGAGACACTGCTGAGGAAGAAAGGTAGGAATCGGTGATTGACTGTGAACAGGAACAGAGAAAGGAAGGAAATAAGAGAAAATTTGAGACTCTTAAGTCAGGTTGATTGAAAGACAGAAACCAGGTTTGGGGATAGGATGCCAAGTTGGTTTCAAGTGTTTTGGGGGTGTAGAGGGCGTGATAGAATTTGCAGCTGGTTGTGGTCAGGCTATGACTGTGGACTAGTGTTTTCCTGTTGGTCCTTGTGAGAAATCAAGCTTGTTGTCTGGGCAATGTTAACATCTAGTGTCACGAGCTTTTCTGCATTACTATGAAAATGATACCAGCCTGGAGGGTTAATTCATTTTCCTAAATGCCTAACTTTAGGGAGTAATCAGGCAGTGGGCTACATAGACTCTGTTTGCAAATATGTGAGCATTGTTTTTCTGTATGAGAATAGCATTTTGTGTGCCACCTCAATTTGAGTCATTTCTTAGATGAACCATGTTTTCCCACAGGACCTTGACGGGTACAAAGATAAGCAGTATATCCAGTAATTTGTGCCAAGAACAGAAGATGCTGAGGACTTTGTAAGTTGGATTCTTCTTCCCTTCTCATACCTTTCTTTTATGTGCTTCATACATGTTGTTTCTTTTTAATGAACTATTTTCCTTAGGTGATTTTAAGGTAAAATTATTTAATATTTCTTACTCCCTTCATGGAAATGAGTATGTTAATAGCCCCTGAGTAGGTGATATGCATTTGAATTTAGTATTAAGGATATGTCAATATATATCATACATATTGTGACTTGACTTTGAACAAAGTAAAACCAAGGTTCTTTTTGATTTTTTTTTGTCTTATCCTGACTCCTTGTTTTTATTCTAGTTTCCCCAGGAGAGTCATTTCTCCATAGCCTACTGTGTTATCCATACCCTAAGCCACAGGTGGCAAACACAAGGCCTGCGGGTCAAATCCAGCCCTCCACCTTGTTTTATCAGGCCTGGCACCTTGTTTCTACCCAGCGGCAGCACCGAGCTCCTTGCTCCTAGTTAAGGAGTAGATACATTTATACAGTCCTAAAATTACATTTGACCCTTTGAAGGCAACTGTGAGGCTGATGTGGCCCCCAGTGAAAATGAGTTTGACACCCCTGACCTAAGCAGAGCCCAAATCTTCCCTAGATTAGGAACCAATTAAGCATGGAGCTTTCCAAAAACTTGAAACTGACAGAGAAAATAAAAGAGAATAAAGGGTATAAAAATGACACAAAAACAAATATTTAAGTTACTAAGTTGTTAATAAGTATTCAGTGGAGAGAGAGAGTAACAAAATAAGTGACTCATTGATTAAACAAGTAATTAAATGGTGTCATGGAGCATCACCCATGACAATTACAACCGAGAAAAAACTGCCATGGGGTTAACTGAGAGTTCACTGGTCCTCATATTTGACTTAATATAACTGTTTTTAAAATGTGCACTCCTCTTATAACTTTTTAATGAAATAATTACAATATTGTAAAGTATGAATTAAACCCATAACACTACCACTTAAACATAATTTTTATAAACATTCCGTATATTTTTAATTTTGTATTTTTATATACCTAATGTTTTAAAATACATTTTATATTGTTTGCACTCAACATTATGTACTTGAAGTTTGCAAATCTTGAACCTTTTGTGTCACTTGGGTGCTTTAGAAGCTTACAAAGTCTTAGGAAAAATAGCTGCTTTTCTTGTTGAGCCACGTCTTCTTATTCCTTAGCCTGCTCTCAGTGCTTCTGAGTACAGCTCTTTTGATTTAGTTTTCTGATGACATAACATTAATTTATAATTTCCACTGTTTTAAGGGACTTGTCTTACAACAATATAAAAGAGCTTCCAAGCTTTAATGGTTGCCATGCTCTGGAAGAAATGTAAGTTGTTCTTTGACTGACTCTTTTTGCTGTGGTGTATTGTTGATTCCATTAAGCATTTCCCAGTTTAAATAAATGGTGTTAATGTTAATAAATTAGAGATTCATATGTTGATGTTCTTATGAATAAATGTCCAATTATACCAAGTGCGTTCATGCAAGCAGTAGTTATTAGACATCTACCTATCTCGTATTCTATGAGACACTATGGAGGGAGGGTGGTATATTAAAAAAAATAAATAAATAAATAAACAAATAAACAAACAAAACTTGTCCTGGCTGTTGAGGGAAACCAGACATGGTGTTCACTGTATACCTACATAGGACATCTGTAACAGAAGTTGATGGGGAGGTGGGGAGAGACTGGCCTTAGTTCTCCCACTTGTGACCCCCTCCTTGCTCTAACCCTCCTCTGTGGAACTTGGTGTTGTCTCAGAGCCTTTCTCCCTGTGTTGTCTTCCTGCTCGCACAGCTGAGCAGGGCTGATAAAGGAATTTAGATAACATAGTACACTCCCAGTATTATTTGGGATGGAATACCAATTAGTCTAACCATTTCAACTTATAGATAAGAAAATAGTAGTTTCCTTAACTTTCAGCAAGATCAGTTGAAGTTACTTATGAATGAGTATTTAAACTCAGAAAAAGTTTGATTAAGATATGTCATTTTCCGAAATAGAAAATAATTTTTTCTGTTTTTTTCCTTTCCTCTTCCATCTTCTCCCTCTCTTCTTTTTCTTCTTCTCTCCTCTTCCCTCCCTCCTTCCTCCCCTCTCCTTCTTCTTCTCTTTCTTCTAGTTCTTTGCAACGTAACCAGATCCACCAAATAAAAGAAGGCACTTTTCAAGGCCTCATATCCCTAAGGATACTGTAAGTTTCTCTGTGGTTATTGGAGACAAGTAAAATTTTTGTCAAGCTATAAATCAAATATATCAGTACAATTCTTATTTTAAAAGACACACTTAAAGATTCATTATGTGTAGATATTGTTATTCAAACTTTACCACATGGTAGTTTATAGATAATATATTTCCAGTATTTTTTAACTTTAGCTCATTTCTGATATTGTATCTTGGTGAATGAGAACGAGTAATGTGTATAACCTGAGAGATGCGGTCTGTTTGTTTTCAAGTCATAATAATGAGGTTTGCCAACCCATTAGGCTAGGGCTGGCAAACTATAATTGTGGGCCAGATCCAGCCTGCCTCCTGTTTTTGTAAATTAAGTTTTGTTGGCACTCAGTCATGCACACCCCTTTTGTTTATCGTCTGAAGCTGATTTCCACCGTACTATTGCAACAATATTGTAAATATTAACAACAATATTGTAAAATGTAAATTAAATTAAAATATAAAGAGTTGACTACTTGCAGTAGAGACCATGTGAGCCCCAGAGGTGCAAATGTTTACTCTCTAGCCTTCTGCAGAAACTTTGTTGACTCCTGCCCTGGTGTGTCTTGTCATGACAAATACAGCCAATACGCAGCAGAAGCATTCATTTCAAAAATTACGTGTGTATTTATGCCAACTGCTTTCTTAAGCACCTGGGAATATATAAGTGACTAAGATAAATCTGGTCATTGCCTTCCTGGAACTTTAGTGCAGAAAACACAAATCACTAAATTAGTGAGCATTTTTTTTTTTAATGCAGAATAAATTTGAGAAATTGACCGTGAAGTGAGGTTACATATCTTGAGTCCTGTTTTTCAGAAAATCCCCATTAAGAAGTGAAAAACGCATTCTGCTGGAAAACATATTCTTGGTGGTTGGGTCACGGGGTCTTTCCCTGTCCCTGACAGGCCTCTTGTGGGTCTGGGCACCGGGAGGAAGGGGACTGGCTCCCAGCTGCCATCACTTCTGGAGCACTGATAAGCAACAACAGTGAAAGACTGCCCTTTTCTTGATTTGAAACTAAGTTTGTTGAGTTTTCCTGTTATCTAGGAGATGTGTCATGGAATGAATTTATGCAATCTCTAAATTTCCGTTAAGACTCAGTTTCAAGTGTGGTTGGAGATTATTTCTCTGTTTTATTATTTCTGTGATATCAGAATTTCTTAGGTTGTGTTTCTCACTCTAGTAGGTTCTGCTGTTGCTATGATTTTTATTTCCTGCTTGAGGGAAAAAAAAAAAATGATTATCTGAGGCCCTTCTGGAATGCTCTTGTTTGCTTATTGATTATTTGTCTTCTCTCAGAGCCTTATCACTAACCTTTGAGAAGGCAAATAATAGGAAACCTGCTTTTATTTTCAGCTTTGTCAGGAGCTGAGCTTTCCCTCACCTAGTTAACAGTACCGAAGATTGTATCCTATCATTTCTATTTTTGAACTGGTACCAGATTGATAAGGTGCAGAAAATTTACCACCGTGTTGCACGGTGTTGCAACAGATACCAAGTAGAATCACTGCCACAGGGAACACCTTCCAAGAAAGATTTTTGAGAAGAGGGAGGGACTCAGAATACACATGAAAATGTTGTTGGACAAGATTAAAGGTCTTTGTTTTCAGAGATATTGTGACTCCCTCAGACTCTAAAGCGTAGTCAAAATAACTGCAATTTCAGTTTATTTGAAAAGATTAGCATGTTGTTCTTATCATTGTAGAGATCTGAGTAGAAACCTGATCCATGAAATTCATGACAGAGCTTTCGTCAACCTTGGGTCGATAACTAACCTGTAAGTTGATGGCTTTATGGAATAATCTTGGGAAAGTAATGAATAGTCTACAGAAATTGTGTGGGAGCATTGACCTATCACAATACTTTTCTCTTTGGCTGTTCCCTTAAATAAATGCTAAGCTGCATTGATATAGTAACAGCTTCTATAATATGGCAAGATGAATGTTAGATCTGTCATGTAACACAACTAAACCCCCTCTTGGGGCTCTAATGTTTATGATGTTAACGCACATACAGGTGTTTTTATGTGATCTCGACTTAGGAGTTAATTCGATGTCTCATTCACATTTTAGAGACGTGAGCTTCAATGAATTAACTTCATTTCCTACGGAAGGCCTGAATGGACTAAATCAACTGAAACTTGTAGGCAACTTCCAACTGAAAGAAGCTTTAGCAGCAAAAGACTTCGTTAATCTCAGGTGTGTTTTTGCTTATTTTTCTTTTTTGTTAAAAGTTGTGGTAGGCTCCCAAATTATAGAGTGTACTAGTTTTTTTTTTTTTTCTCCCTGTGCTTCCCAGATTTTCTGGGAGGCTATAATTTAAGAGTGTTTTCTACCCAAGTCCTCACAGATTTGGTAAAGAATAGAACATAACATTATCTCATAGTTTTTAAGAACATGAATTGGTGCCCTTGATGCTGTCCAAGAGATAATATTCATCAGAAAAGTTGTTTATATAGTGGCTGTGTCATTAGCAACAAGATGGCAGAAACCACGTGTGAACCCCTAGAAAATTTATATAATGGTATAACATTTATGGAAACATGAAATATTAGAGTAGAGACCTCATTAGATATAATAGAGAGAGGGCTTAGGAATATTATTGTGGGAAAGAATAAATATCTCCATTGTACTTAAAAATATATAAACAAAGTAAATTCATTTAATGGTATAAAGTCACAAATGACTTGAGACATTCATTTTAAATGAAACTACCAGTTTCATATGATAAATTGAGTGTGGTTAATTCGTAAAAGGAGTCTGATCATCTTTTTACTTTTAATTGTAGTCTTGCTATTAAATTTTAAGTATTGTTTTGATTTAAATCCAGTTTTTAAAAACCTATCTTATGTAAATGGAGAAACTCATGGTGTCATCGGCTCCCTGATCTTTTTTCACAGGTGAGGAAACTGAGGCCCAGAGGGGACACTCACCAGCTTAAAGCCTGTGATAGTCAGGTCTTCTGACTCCTACGCTGGGGCTTTCAGGGATTAAATTACTTATTACAAAACAAAAGCATGTCTCTGCAGTCGCTGTTCAGTGTAGATTTTACCATTATTTTCCAGGTCTTTATCTGTGCCGTATGCTTATCAGTGCTGTGCATTTTGGGGTTGTGACTCTTACACACATTCAAACACAGAAGATAAGAGCCTCCAAGAACACAGTGTGGCAAAGGATAAAGGCAAGTGCATGTAAAATAGAACACGCTTTATGGCATTAATCAATGTCTCTGTTAATGTATTCAGTTTGGGAGGGATCAGTAGGAAATCTGTGAGAAAAGTGGCATTTACTGTGCTACTGGCATCTTTAATATGTTATCAAGCCTCGTAACAATCTGAACTGATATCATGTACAAGAGGGAAGATGGTAGGAAACTCTGGTTCTTTTGAATTGCATAAAGCTTGAATTCAGAACACAATTTATGATTTATATGCAGGTCCTGCTGACGCAGCAGGGGTCACTAGCAGCGCTGAAAATGAAGAACACAGTCAAGTAATTATCCACTGTACACCCTCAACAGGTATGCCAGACACATTTTACTGCAGTTTCTTGCTTTAAATGGACATTGGGCAAACATATCTAAAACTTCTGGGGATAGATGTGGTTTCTGTAATAGGGGTGGGAGTAGATGATCTCATCAAGCCTGCTGACTCAGTGTGTGGTCTGTGTACAAGCAGCTTAGGCATCTCTTGCAGGATCTTCAGTCCAGACCCACTGAATGAGAATGTTTGTGTTAACAAACTCCCTAAAATGAGGCTTATGCACATTAAAGATTGAGAAGCACTTCCTTAATGCTCCTTTAATACTAGGACTAGTTCTGTAAGTTACTTACTGGTCTATAAGGATTTTTAGTGTTATTTTTTTTAACGCGTCCTTTCCTTTTTATTGTATTTTATTTTATTGAATTTAGTAGGTTGAGAAAGTTACTAAAGTGACCACTGTGACTGTAATACCATATTCTTCCTAATCTGTCAGAGAAGGTGGACTTAGTATTTTACTATAAAGGGAAAAAATTAAATAATTGGCTAAATTGAATGCTATGAAGTAGATTCCTTTTTTAGTGTATTGACACAGCTTGATCCACACATTTAATTTTATAATTTAGAATCGTATGATTCTCTAATTTCTGCTGAATTGTGAGCTTCTTGAGGAGCTGTACATGTTCTTTTAATACTTAGCACAGTGCCTTATGTGGAGAATAGGCTTAAAGCGAGGTGAGTAAATGAGACTGGCAAGAATCATTTATGTGTATGCGATTTACCTAGTTTCTGTGTTGTTGGAAGTTAAGGGGTGCAGCTCACCACGTGCCCCACTCAGATTCTTGTGTTGGAGAATGTGCATGAGGAACTGACAACCCAATGAGAAGGGACCAGCTTTACTCAAGGGGAGATGAGACCTGACCATGCTGAGGTTCCATTTCCTCCACGCTGAATTTAAATGTTGGGGTCAACCAGGAGGAAAGTAGGTCTGAGCTCATCTCCCCAGGCTGTGTGTGGTAGGAATGGACTGCAGGCCTGTCTTCTCCACTCAGTTTTGGTAACGCATAGAGACCGAGGTGCTCAGTCAAAGCCGGAAATGGAGGAGGCCGCAGGTTTCCAAAGACAGAGACGGGGTGGTGTCTCCTTCCCAGGCTCGTGAGGGAACAGAACCCCACCCAGCAGTCAAACACTTCCCACAGTGAGTCCTGTTCTCCCAGATCAGCTGAACTATTTGTCTTGAAGGAGCACATGGGATACAGAGATAAAGGATAAAGCACAAGCTTCCTCCTAACACTTCCCTGAGGGGGGAGTTTAAAAAAATGAATTGATTAATCAAAAACAAGCTTTACAAGTTTCTTGTGTTATTTGGAAGCCACAGGTAAATGGTGCAGCCTTGGTTTGTTAGGTTTGTGAATACCTCGATGATCAAAATGCTCTGTAGGATGTATTAAGCTTCATGACAGTTCAGGAAGGTGAGTCAGAACACGGCTTTTAGGCAATTGCAATATATCGTTTTCTTGTGTTTTGTAGGCAGGATTTTGTTTTTCTTTACTGATTTCTAAATGAAACAGGTGTCATTTGTGGCATAACCAGCATGTCAAAGTCAGTTACTGGAATGTATAATTCAGCTATTAAATTAGTTCTTGCAATCCTGCCTTAAGTTACACAGGGTTTTATTAGATAGAGCTTTGTATGAAGAGTTAACTGAATAACCTTTGTAGGTCAATGGAACACTTTGAAATCTCAGTTTCTCTAGATGAAAAATGGGGATAATGATGCCTATCTTAATCCGCTTCATCAGATTGCCTTTGAAACCATAAGAAATGTGTAACAAATATATGTACACATACATGTATGTGTGATTATTACTAAGTATACTAGGACTAGGAAGGAGGAAGAAAAGGACCTAAAATTTATTGAAGTCCAACTGTGTACCCATAGGCCTGCTTAGCTTACCTTAGGTATGTAACTTCACTTAAGTTATACAGCTCTGTGAAATGAGCATTATTATTCACAAGGGAGAAAATAAAATTTAGGGAGGTTTTTACTTGCTTTGTCATGAAAAAGAGCACAAGTTGTGAAGCCTAAATTCAAATCCCAGTTTATCCAGTTCCAAACTCTTAGCATATCAAGTACCTTGCATGTGCCACACATTGTGCTAATGCCTATTCACTGACGTTTAAGAAAAAGTGAGATTTTTCTTTTAAACCTCACTGTACGGATTTAGCAAATATTTAATAAAAATAGCTATTTTTAAAATAGTCTAGTGCAATGACTAAACTATCTAAGAAATAGTGATCTTTTTCAATTCGGTTCAGTTCAGTTTGGCGGCAGATGTAATTATTTTAGATTAATTATCTGGAGTGTCTTAGTCATATCATTACAAAATATGATGTTTTCTAAATTGTCTTTCTTTTCTCTCTCTCTCCTTTTCATTTTAGGTGCTTTTAAGCCCTGTGAATATTTGCTGGGAAGTTGGATGATCCGTCTCACTGTGTGGTTCATTTTCTTGGTTGCATTGTTTTTCAACCTGCTTGTCATTTTAACAACATTCGCACCTTGTACATCGCTGCCTTCCGCCAAGCTGTTCATCGGCCTGATTTCTGTGTCTAACTTATGCATGGGAGCCTATACCGGCATCTTAACTTTTCTGGATGCTGTGTCCTGGGGCAGATTTGCTGAATTTGGCATTTGGTGGGAGATTGGCAGTGGCTGCAAAATAGCTGGGTTTCTTGCCATTTTCTCCTCGGAAAGTGCCATATTTTTATTAATGCTAGCAGCTGTGGAAAGAAGCTTATCTGCAAAAGAGATCATGAAAAATGGGAAAAGCAATCATCTCAAACAGTTCCGGGTAGCCGCCCTTTTTGCTTTTGTAGGGGCTGCAGTGGCAGGCTGCTTCCCCCTTTTCCATGGAGGGGAATACTCAGCATCCCCTCTGTGCTTGCCCTTTCCCACCGGAGAAACACCATCACTAGGATTTACGGTAACCTTAGTGCTGTTAAACTCACTAGCGTTTTTATTAATGGCCATTATCTACACTAAACTTTACTGCAACCTGGAAAAAGAGGACCTTTCAGAGAACTTGCATTCTGGTATGATTAAGCATGTTGCTTGGCTCATCTTCACCAACTGCATCTTTTTCTGCCCTGTTGCCTTTTTCTCCTTTGCGCCGTTGATCACCGCCATCTCAATCAGCCCCGAGATAATGAAGTCTGTTACTCTGATATTTTTCCCATTGCCTGCCTGCCTGAACCCAGTCCTGTATGTTTTCTTCAACCCAAAGTTTAAGGAAGACTGGAAGTTACTGAAGCGACATATCACTAAGAAAAGTGGATTGGTTTCGGTGTCCATCAGCAGCCAAACTGGTTGTGTGGAACAGGATTTCTACTACGACTGTGGCATGTACTCACACTTGCAGGGGAACCTGACTGTGTGTGACTGCTGCGAGTCATATCTCTTGACAAAGCCAGTGTCATGCAAACACTTGATAAAGTCACACAGCTGTCCTGCATTGGCAGTGGGTTCTTGCCAAAGACCAGACGGCTATTGGTCGGACTGTGGGACGCAGTCAGCCCACTCTGATTATGCAGATGAAGAAGATTCCTTTGTCTCGGACAGTTCTGACCAGGTGCAGGCCTGTGGACGAGCCTGCTTCTATCAGAGTCGAGGATTCCCTCTGGTGCGCTACGCTTACAATCTCCCAAGAGTGAAAGACTGAATTAATGTGTGTGTGACTGTATCCCCCATCAACCAAAATCACAGTGTTTATAGAGTGTAAGCCCTAGTTTGATCTTTCATCTGGGAAGTACTTCTGTGATCACTGCCAGGTGTCACTTAGAAGAAGAAGGTGGCAGGGAGGTGGCAGTTTATTTCTTAAACCAGACATTTTCAAAGAACAAGTGCCTAAACTATCGATCAGTGAAAACTTCAGTGTCCAAGCACTGTGTGGTATATTTGAAACAAATCTGTAACTTGACAAGGTTTTATGAATATCCTAACATTATAACATGAGGGGTTTTTTTTTGATCCATAAGAAGCAAAATTTTACCTGTCCCTGAATTAAGCACAAGGTAAAGAACAGCTGTTAATATTTTTTAAAGAATATTGTGAAATGTGACTTCACGCAACTAAAGAAAAAGTCTTGCTAATTTCACCTAATGTTTGATCATTAATCTCAGGACAACTTACTTCAGGGCCAAAAAAGGGATCGTCTCCCAGGTGGGACTATGAGAGTAAATGTAGGCATTAGGTTACTGCACTTCTGTTTCCATCCTTGACATAATAGAATCATACATTTTCTTGAAGTGATTTGCAAATCCTAAAAAAACCTGAAGATGTTTTTAAAACAATATTAACAACTGTTAGATTTTAACAGAGTAGTTGAACATTGGTCTTTAGTCATGTTATATTGCTTTGGTGCAATCAGCCCGGTTTTCCCCTCAGCGTTTTGCGATCACACTACTAGAAAAAGCAAAGGGCTAATTGCTGCGTGGGTTTAGTAGATTTGGCTGAACTACTAACTAATGCTGGATTTTCGTGGTGTCTGAGGGGTTGGATGGCTCTGCAGTGGCCCCATGAATAAACACGGCCTAATATCATTGGCTTTACTGATACTTTCCAGTTTGGTTGGTATGTTATCTACTTAAAAGTTTGAATTATACAGAAACTGTGGTCAGTAATTTCATTTAATTGGAAGAAATTGGGAGTAATTATGACACAAAGCACTTACATTTATTTCTTAGGAAGCTGGATTCTCCTGAACTTAAGCTATTTCACGGAAGTTTCCATCCATTTACCCCATACTGTAATTTTCAAGGGAGGCTGTCCAACAATAGTTCAGATACTGTGTTTTTGTGAAATAAGACAAATGTGTCATTAAAAAAAAAAAGGAGTAAAGCTTAGGCCTTTGTCTTTAAAAATGAAAAATTTTACTTGATTCTCATCTACGGTCTTTTGACATGTCACTACGTGGGGGTCTTAAAGTTATAAGTGTTCAACATGTTTTTGAACAATATGCTAAATCAATAGCAAGCCCACTGCCATATTAGTTATTCAGGATATACTAAAAACATTAAGCTAGGTTGCAGTTTAATAATTAAACTGTATATACTGTGCATATAATAAATTTTTATCTTATGTAAATTATTTTTAGAACATAAGTTGGGAAATGTGGCTTCTGTTCATTTCGTTTAATTAAAGCTACCTCCTAAACTATAGTGGCTGCCAGTAGCAGAATGTTAAAT
>VMDR010005339.1:0-52412 GCA_007922815.1 Macrotus californicus | reverse complement strand
AAGAGGGAGCCCACGAACAGACCCACAGAAATGAGCCTTTGATATACAACATATAAAGAGAATATAAATGAAAGTCTGATACAGGACAAAAGTGACATTTCATATCAGTGTGGAAAGGATTATTCAGTAAATTGTATTAGGGTAATTGATTATCCATTTGGTAAAAATATGAAATTGGCTCCTATCTTACACCATACAAAAAACATTTCAGGTAAAGTCAGAAGTTAAATGTAAAAAGCAAAATTTTAAATATTTAGAAAAATATAAAACTGTGCTCTTCAACAGAGTAGGCACTAGTGATATATGGCTACTTAAATTTAATTTTAACCTAATCAAAATTAAATGTGGCTAATGGCTAATGTACTGGACAACACAGGTAGAGAATATTTTCATCATTGTAGAAAATTCTATTGGACAGCACTGATATAAAAGAATATCTTTCCAACCTTGGGGTAGAGAAATATGTCTTTAAAAAGACACAAAAATACTTCCCCAAAAAGAAAATATTGATAATTCAACAACATTTTAAATCTTCCATTTAATAAAACATATCATAAAGAAAATGAAAAGACAAGTCACAAGCTTGGAGAAATAATTGCAATAAATACAACGCACAAAGATAAGTACTCACAATATATAGACAACTCCCACCTATTGCCAATCAAACAACTATAAAAGATATGAATGGGCATGTCGGAAAAGTATCATAATTGTCCAATAAACCAGTTAAGATTTTCAACTTCAGGCTGAAGCAGATTAAACCATAATGAGATTCCATTTAGATACATCAGGTTGGCAAACAATAGGGTTAACAACACTAAGTTGGAGGGGATGTGGATCCATAGTGGGAGTACAAATCAGTACTAAAACTTTGGGAGACAATTGGCATTATTTTATAATTCCTCTCTGTGTGTATACTCAAGAGGCATTTCTGCAAACATGCATCAGAAGACACGCAGAAAAATGTTTGTAGCAGTATTTTTTGGTAATAAAAAACAGAAATGAATTAAATACTCAGCCATAAGAAAACAGATAAGTATGTTGTAGTATATCCACACTGGATTGATGAATTATAGTTACATAACTTCAAAATGAATTTTAGATAGTGCTAAATACTGCAAGTCCTAGAACACTATCTATGGTGTAATACCATTTATATCAAGCTCAAAAACAAGCACAAACTACAAAGTTCATTCTTTAAACATGCATACATACATGACTTCCCCTCCCGCCCCCCAAAAAGGCAGGGAAACAATAAACTAAAAATTCAGAATAGTAGTTGCCTCTGGGGGTGGGTAGGGCATGACAGTGTACCAGTGATTCTGATTATTGGTGATGTTCTAGACCTGCATTTGGGAGTTGAGTTTATGGGTGTCATTGCATTAATATGATCTGAAACTTACACATTACATATATTTTTCCATGTACCAAATATAAATTAAAATGCAATACAAAAAAAAAAGACTAGCCAATTTTCTCCTTTTTATTTTACTTTGCTGTATTTTCCTAAAGTTGCCCCCCTCCCACAAATATATATATATGCTTTTTTCCTAATCAGAAAAAAAGAAATATATTAACTGGGATATGTTTCTTACTAAATTCAGAAATCATTTACAAGTAGAATTATGGTAGGATGCTCAAAAGGAAGAATATAAAGAAAACATATTTAGGAGGTTGACCTAATAACGTAATAACCATGTGTCCAAATCAAACCATCATGAAGGTAGCTTTACCCTGCTGTTTCCTTTCAGTTGATGGCTTGGGGTTCAGGAAAAGCAACAGTCTTTGGAAACCCAGAAACATTGTTTTGAATACCAGCTCTGTCACTCAGTAGCTGTGCATCCTTTAGCAATATACAATACATAACCTTGCTGGCATTCTGTGTGACTGTAAAAGCACAGTACAGGCATACCAAGAGATGTTGTGGGTTTGGTTCCAGACCACAGCAATAAAGTGAGTATCACAATAAAGCAAGTCACACAACTTTTGGTTTCCCCAGGCATATAAAAATTATGTTTATACTATCTTATCATCTATTCAGTGCCTAAAGTGATATCTAAAAACAATGTACATACCTTAATTTAAAAATATTTTATTACTAAAAAATGTTAACCATCATCTGCACCTTCAGCAAGTCATAATCTTTTTGCTCGTGAAAGGTCTTGCATCGATTTCAATGGCTGATGACTGATTAGAGTGTTGCTGAAAGTTGGGATGGCTGTGTTAATTTCTTAAAACAGGACAACAGTAAAATTTGCAACACTGATTGACTCTTCCTTTCATGAATGATTTCTCTAGCATGAGATGCTGTTCTATAACATTTTACCCAGAGTAGAATCTCTCAAAACTGGAGTCAGCCCTCGCAAACCCTTACTTTATCAACTAAGTTTATGTATATTCTAAATATTTTGCTGTCATTTCAATACTCTTCATAGCATCTTCACCAGGAGTACATTCCATCTCTGGAAACCACTTTCCTTGCTGATCCATAAGAAAGACAGTTACCTACAAGGGAGTTCCCATAAAGCTGTCAACTGATGTCTTAATGGAAACACTTTAGGTCACCTCCTCATCCATTCAAGTTTTATGATGAGATTGAAGAATTCAGTCACATCTTCAGGCTCCACTTGTAATTCTAGTTCTCTTGCTGTTTCCACCACATTTATAGTTACTTCCTCTACTGAAGTCTTGAACCCCTCAAAGTCATCTATGAGGGTTGGAATCAACTTCTTCCCAAATCCTGTTAATGTTGATATTTTGACCTCTTCTCATGAATCATGAATGTTCTGAATGGAATCTATAATTATAACTCCTTTCCAGAACATTTTCAATTTACTTTTCCCAGATCCACCTAAGGAATCACTATCTATGGTAGCTATAGCCTTACAAAATATATGTCTTAAATAATGAGACTTGAAAGTTAAAATTACTCCTTGATCCATGCACTGCAGAATGGATGCTGTGTTAGCAGACATGAAAATGTTAATCTTATTGTACATCTCTTGAATGAGAAGGTGCATTGTCGATAAGCAAAGATATTTAGAAAGGAATCTTTTTTTTTTTCTGAGCAGTAGGACTCAACAGTGGGCTTAAAATATTCAGTGAACCATGTTGTACAGAGATGTACTGTCATGTAGGCTTTGTTGTTGCATATATAAAACACAGGCAGAGTAGATTTAGTATAATTCTTAAGTCCCAGGATATTCAGAATGGTAAATGAGCACTGGCTTCCACTTAAATTGACCAGCTGCATTAACTCCTAACAGGAGAGTCAGCTTGCTCTGTGAAGCTTTGAAGTTTTGAAGACAAGCACTGATTTCTCCTCTAGCTATAAAGTCTTAGGTGGCATCTTCTTCCAATATGAGACTGTTTCAACTACACTGAAAATGTGTTGTATTGGGGTATTCCATAATTGCTGCAGAGTACATGGAAAAACAAAAAAAAAAATTCCCCTAATGAAAGAAGAGAAATCCACAGAAAAAATTAAATGAAATGGATGAAATGGAAGCAATGAAAATACCAGATACAGAGTTTAAAACACTGATTATAAGGCTGGTCAAGGATCTTAGGAGAAGAATGGATGATCTCAATGAGAACTTAAAGAGATAGTAAGATTAAAAAGGATATAAAAACCATAAAAAAGAACTACTTAGAAATAAAGAATACATTATCTGAAATAAGGAATATACTAGAAGCAATCAATAGCAGGTTAGATGAAGCAGAGCACAGAATCAACAAATTATAGGACAAGATAACACTAAGCACACAAGCAGATCATCAAAAAGAAAAGAGAATTAAAAGAAATGAGGCAAGTATATGAAACCTCTGGGAAAACATTAAGCATAACAAATCTGGATCATAGGAGGATCAGAAGGAGAAGAAAGAGAGCAAAGGATAGAGAACCTGTTTGAAGAAATAATCGCAAAAAACTGCCCTAACCTGGTGAAGGAGAAAGTCACACAAGTTCAGGAAGCAGAGAGAGTCCCAAACAAGATAGACCCAAAGAGATCCACACCAAGACCCATTATAATTAAAATGACAAAGTTTAAAGACAAAGAGAGAATCTTAAAGGCAGCAAGAGAGAGACAGTGACCTATAGTTTCAATAAGGCGGTCAGTTGATATCTCAACAGAAACACTCCAGGACAGAAGAGATTGGCATGAAGTATTCAAAGTGATGAAAAGCAGGGACCTAAAACCAAGACTACCCTATCCAAAAAGGCTATCATTTAAAATAGCTGAAATAAAGAGCTTCAAAGACAAAAAGTGGAGGGGTGGGGTGCTAAAAAAGTTCTCTACCACCAAACTGGTATTGCAAGAAATGCTAAAGGGACTGCTTTAATAGAAGAACAGAGAGAGGAACAGAGGTATACAGAACAAATAGTAATAAATAAGGACCTATCAATAATAACCTTAAATGTAAATGGATTAAATACCCCAATCAAAAGACATAGTGTAGCTGAATGAATATGAAAACATGGCCCACATATATGCTGTCTACAAGACACAAGAGACCCAACTCTGAACAAAAGATATACACAGGTTCAAAGTAAAGAAATGAAAAACAAATCTCTGCAAACGGGAAAAAATACCAGGAGTAGCAATACTTATATTAGACAAAAAAGACCTCAAAACAAAGGCCATGAGAGACAAAGGAGATATGTATATATAATATTTTAGTATATATAATATTTTAGTATATATAATACTAAAAGGATCAATCCAACAAGAGGATATAACCCTTGTAAATATATAGGCACCCAATATAAGAACACCTAAATACATAAGAAAATTTTGGTGGACATTAAGAAAGAGATCGACAGCAATACAGTCATAGTAGAGGATTTTAACAACCCACTGACATCAATGGGTAGATCTTCCAGACAAAGCAACAAGGCAGTAGCAACCATAAATAACACACTAGATCAGATGGATTGAATTAATATTTACAGAATATTTCAGCCCAAAGCAGAATATACATTCCTTTCAAATGCACATGGAATATTTTCAAAGATAGACCACATGATAGGAAACAAAATAAGCCTCAACAAATTCAAGAAGATTGAAATAGTATCAAGCATCTTCTCAGGTCACAGTGGCATGAAACTAGAAATCAACTACAATTTAAAGAACTCAAAAGCATTCAAATACATGGAGGCTATATAGCATGTTAAAAACAATGAATGAGTTAACAATAAGATCAAAAAAGAAGCCCTGGCTGGTGTGGCTCAGTGGATTCAGCACTGGCCTGCGAAACAAAGGGTCACTGGTTCAATTCCCAGTCAGGGCACATGCCTGGGTTGCAGGCCAGGTTCTCCAGTGCTGGGTGTGCAAGAGGCAATCACAAATTGATGTTTCTATCCCTTTCTTTCTCCCTCCCTTCCCTTGTCTAAAAATAAATAAATAAAATCTTTAAAAAACAAGGAAGAAAAAAATTACCAGGAAACAAATGAAAATGAACACACCACAACCCAATATCTATGGGCCACAGTGAGAGTAGTCCTGAGAGGGAACTTCATAGCACTATAGGCCTACCTCAAAAAGCAAGAAAAATCTCAAATAAACAATCTAGCTCTACACCTAAAAGAACTAGAAAGAAAAAACAACAAAAACCCAGAGGAAGTAGAAGGAAGGAAATAATAAAGATCAGAGTAGAAATAAACGACAGACACTAAAAAAAAATACAAAAGATCAATAAAACTGAGAGGTGGTTTTTGAAAAGATATGATTGACGAACTTGGGGATAAGATGGTGGGAGCAGAGTGCACTTCCCCCTGCGCATGCGTGAAATAGCTAGCCGATCTTCTGAGGAATAGAATAAACAACCAAAGGTATCCCAGTATATATAAAGTTTGGAGGTCAAATCTGTAGAGGACATTGAAAAATCTGATGGTATGGGGACTGCTTTGGGTCAATAAGGTCCCTGGGACCAGGGCCGGGGATCAGGGTGGCTGCAGCCCCAGGCCGGGCACTGGCCGGGTCTGCTGCAGGATTCTTGGGAGACAGCCAGATCAACGGCTCCCTCCCACGTCAAACAGGGGGATTTGAGCAGCACCAGGATGGACCTGGATGCCTGAAGTTGCTGGGGGGAATAAGGATGAAGTGGCAAACACACAGGAGTGGTGTACACCCACTGAGACTATGGACGCTGGCTGGGAAGACTCGGGCCATGACAGACCCTAACCTGGATAACCTCTGGTCTGGTTGGAGAGTTGGGCTGTGTGACAGGCGAGGTGCTTGTTTGGAGCAACAGGCTTGAACAGGAGGAATTTTTCAAAAAGTGAAAAAAGAAGCACTCAGTGGCTGTTGAGGGAATTCTTCCACAGCAGCTGTCCCCAGCTCCCCCAGCTGCACCAGTGAAACCTCTACACCTCGGCAGTCGGCGCACCTCTGCCTCCAGAAGTGGCTAGCTACACCCCTACCCTACCCTTGGCCACAGTGGCAGATGGCACCCAACCACCCCGTGACCCCAGTGGTGCGCCACTGACCCAGCCAACCCCCTCACCATGCCTGACCCCAGGGCCCCAGACACAGCAGCAGCGGAGGCCACGAGCTCAAGCCCACAGCCCCTGAGGCGGAGCCTGCCTGAGCCCGCAGCGCAGAGGCACAGTGAGTCCGACCTCACTGCACCCCTCCAAAACATAAATGACAACCCAAGACAAGCAAGCTCAGGAGATCAAGACTGCACCAATGAATCTCACAATCTCCTACCATAGAAGTTCACACCGTAAACCCAGGGAGTGGAACAGATCAATTTAAGAAGCAGAGGCTAACAAGAAGGGTCTCACAAACATTGGGAAGACAAAGAAAAAATCCCCAAACGAAAGGGAAGGAGGAAGCCTCAGAAAGAATGCTAAATGAAACAGATGCAAGTCAACTATCAGATATTGAGTTCAAAGCAACGGTATCAGGAAGCTCAATGAGCTCACAGAGAATCACCAAAAACTACAGGGAAACTACAATGAATTCACTGCAAAATATATCAACATGAAAAAGGAAATAGAAACTATCAACAAGGGCGAAGAGGAAATGAAGAATACAATTTCCAAATTGAAGAACACAGTAGAAGGAATCAAAAGCTGCCTAGAAGAAGCAGAGGATCAGATTCACAAGCTGGAGGACAAGGTAGAAAAAAAAACACCCAGAAAGAGCAAGAAAAGGTAAAGACACTCAAAAAGAACAAAGAGGTGTTAAGGGAACTGCAAAACAACATGAATGTAATAATACTCACATAATAGGGATACCAGAAAGAGAAGAAGAGCAAGGGACAGAAAATCTGTTTGAAAAAGTAATGATGGAAAGCTTCCCTAATTTGATGAGAAAAAAAGTCACACAAATGGAGGAAGCAAAGAGGGTCCTAATCAAGAGGAACCCAAAGAGGCCCACTTCAAGACACAACATAATTAAAATGGCAAAATTCCAAGACAAAGCGAATCTTAAAGGAAGCAAGGAAGAAAGAGTAAGTAACATACATGGGAGCCCCAATGAGACTAGCAGAAGGAAACTTCTCTATGGAAACGTTCCAAGCCAGAAGAGAATGGCAACATACTTCAAGTAATGAAAAACAAAGGCCTACAACCAAGACTACTCTATAGAGCAAGGATCTCAATTAAAATGGAAGGCCAAATAAGGAATTTCCCAGACAAAGGAAGCCTCAAAGAGTATATCTCTACCAAACCAACTCTGCAAGAGATGCTAAAGGGTCTCCTTTTAGAAAAGAAAAAAAAGAGTGAGAGAGAGAGGAACACAGGTACAAAAAAATGGCAATGAATAAATACCTATCAATAATAACTTTCAACATAAATGGATTAAATGCTCCAATCAAAAGACACAGAATAGCTGAATGGATAAGAAATAATGACCCACACATATGCTGCCTACAAGAGACCCACCTCAGAACAAAAGACCTACACAGACTGAAAGTGAAGGGCTGGAAACAAATATTCCAAGCAAATGGACAGGAAAGAAAAGCCAGGGTGGCAATACTTACATCAGACAAAACAGACTTCAAAACAAGGGCCATAAAAAGAGACCCAGATTGTCACTTCATAATACCCAAGGGAAGAATCCATCAAGAAGACATAAACATTGTAAATTTATATGCACCCAAATACATTAAGATAATCTGGGAGGACTTCAAGGAAGATATTGACAGCAACATAATTATAGTAGGGGACTTCAACACCCATTGTCAAAATTGGACAGATCTTCCAAAAAAATATCAACAAAGATATTGTGGCATTGAATAATGTCCTAGATCAAATGAACTTAACTGATATATATATATAAAATATATAGAACCTTTCATCCCAAAGAAGCAAAATACACATTCTTTTCAAATGCACATAGAACATTTTCAAAGACAGCCCACATGATAGGTCACAAAACAAGCCTCAACAAATTCAACAAAATTGAAATCAGATCAAGCATTTTCTCTGACAACAAGAAACTGAAACTAGAAACCAACTTCAACGAAAAAACTCAAAAACACTCAAACTCATGGAGATTGAATAGCATGCTATTAAACAGTGAATGAGTCAAGAATGAGATCAAGGAAGAAATCAAAAAGTTTCTGGAAACAAATGAAAATGAACTCACAACAATCCAAAACTTATGGGACGCAGCAAAGGCAGTCCTGAGAGGGAAGCTGATAGTGATACAGGCCTACATAAAAAAGACAAAAACATTTCAAATAAACAGCCCAACCCTACACCTACAGGAACTGAAGGAACAACAACAAAGGCAGCTCAGAGCAAGTAGAAGGAAGGCAATAACCAAGATCAGAGCACAATTAAATGACACAGAGAATAAAAGCATAATCCTAAGGATCAATAAATCCAGAAGCTGGTTCCTTGAAAAGATAAACAAAGTTGACAAGCCTTTAATTTTAAGCACACTCATCAAGAAAAAAAGAGAGAGGACCCAAATAAACACAATAGAAAATGAAAGAAGAGTGATTACAACTGATACCACAGAAATACAAATACCACAGAAATGTAAGAAATTATTACCAAGAACTATATGCCAAGAAATTTGAACACCTAGGTAAAATAAACAAATTTCTAGAAAAATATCATCTTTCAAAACTGAATGAAGAAGGAAAAAACCTAAACAGACCAGTAACAGCTGACAAAATTGAAGCAGAAATCAAAAACTCCCAACACACAAAAGTCCTGGACCAGACAGTTTCACAGGAGACTTTTACAAAGCATTTAAGGAAGAGCTAACTCCTATCGTTCACAGACTATTCCAAAAAATCCTAGAAGACAAAAGACTCTGAAACTCTTTTTATGAAGCCAGCATCATCCTAATTCCAAAACTAGATAAAGACATAACAAAGAAAAAAAACTTCAAGTCAGTATCATTGATGAACATAGACACTAAAATCCTCAACAAAATATTGGCAAACTGCATCCAGCAATATGTTTAAAAGATCATACACCATGATCAAGTAGGATTCATCCCAGGGATGCAAGGATGGTACAATATTTGCAAATCAATAAACGTAATACTCGTATAAACAAAAACAAAGACAAAAATCACATGATCATATCAACAGATGCGGAAAAAACATTTGATAAGGTACAGCATCCATTTATGATAAAAAGACTCAGCAAAGTGGGAATAGAGGGAGCATTGCTCAACATAATAAAGGCCAGGTATGAGAGACCTACAGCCAACATCATACTCAATGGACAAAAACTTAGAGCTTTCCCACTAAGATCAGGAACAAGACAAGGATGTCCGCTTTCAACACTCCTATTCAACATAGTGTAGGAAGTCCTAGTCATAGCAATCAGACAAGAAAAAGAAGTAAAAGGCATTCAAACTGGAAAGGAGAGAGCAGAACTGTCATTGTTATGGTAGTTGTTTCATTGTTTGGAGATGACATGATAGTCTACATGGAAAATCCTATAGACTCCACAAAAAAACTACTCAACCTAATAAGTGAGTTTGGCAGAACAGTGGGATACAGTCAATTTTCAGAAATCAAAGGCATTTTTGTACACTAACAATGAAATATCAGAAACATAAATCAGGGGAAAAATCCCATTTGCTATAGGAACAAGAAAAATAAAGTACCTAGGAATAAAGTTAACCAAGGAAGTAAAAGACCTATACTCAGAAAACTGCACAACATTGAAGAAAGAAATTAAGGAAGACACAAACAAATGGAAGCATGTACCATGCTCATGGATAGGAAGAATTAACATCATTAAAATATCCATACTACCCAAAGCGATTTATAGATTCAATGCAATCCCTAACAAAGTACCAATGACATCTTTCACAGATCTAGAACAAACAGTTCAGAAATTTATGGAACCACAGACAACCCTGAATCGGTGCAGCAATTTTCAGAAAGAAGAATAAAGTAGGACAGATCACAATACCTGATATCAAACTGTATTACAAGGCCACTGTAATCAAAACAGCCTGATAGTGTCAATAAGAACAGACACATAGACCAATGGAACAGAACAGAGAGCCCAGAAATAATCTCAAGTCTCTATGGTCAATTAATATTTGACAAAGTGGGCAGGAGCATAAAATAGAGTAAAAATAGCCTCTTCAACAAATTGTGTTAGGAGATCTGGACAGCTACATGCAATAAAATGAAATTTGATCACCAGCTTACTGTGGGAGAAACTCCGTTCAGGAGAATCCTTCCGTCCATCGCGGATGGTAAATAAGTCATCCTGGACACAATCTTACTGTTCTCATGGGAAAGGAGGTAGCAATTCCCTCTAGTGGAGAACGCTCCCAGGCCGTGTCCCAAATGGCTTTTATTGGGAATGGTATGTGTAGGTGTATACATAGATAGCTCATCAATCAATGTCAAAATGCTATAGTCATACAAAAACAGGTATTATCTATAGATAACAATTGAAGGAACACAGAGATCTGTCATAGGTCAGGGTCCATTAGTCATGCTGATGCCAGAGGGTCTTTAAGATGTATTTCAGAAGATAAGGAATTTATTCCCTATGCCTTGAACTTAAACACCTGGTTTATATCACCAGGGCTATACAAAACAAAGCAGAGCAAGGTTCAAAGGATACAATATATTTATCAGGACAGATTCCCATGGGAACCCTTGGTGTTAGAGTTTGGTCATGTCTGCCACCTGTGTTTTTACCTGGTTTTCCAGGGAGACTTATTAGCCCCTTTCAGTGCATGCTCTTGTGGGGCTACAGTCTTGGAAACCACACAGAGTCATCCCTAACACAAAAATAAATTCAAGGTGTATGAAAGACTTAAATATAAGTTGTGATACCATAAAAGTCCTAGAAAAAAACAGGCTGGAAAATCTCAGACATTCCAGGCAGCAATACCTTCACTGATATGTCCCCTAAAGCAAGGGACATAAAGGAAGGAATAAACAAATGGGATCTCATCAAATTAAAAAGCTTCTGAATAGCGGGGCTTCTGGCCAAGATGGAGGCATAGGTAGACATGCTGTGCCTCCTCGCACAACCAAAAGAAGGACAACAACAAATTTTAAAACAAAAAACTACCAGAAATGACAGAAAATCGAACTGTATAGAAGTCCGACAACCAAGAAATTAAAGAAACATTCATGCAGACCAGCAGGAGGGGCGGAGATGGGCAGCCAGGCAGAGAAGACTCATGGCAAGGTGGTGGCTGGCAGATCAGGGAAAGGCGCAGCCGGCCGGGAGAGGTGGCGGCTGCGGACTGGGCGTCCCACTCCCTCGTGTGGATAAACCGGGAGGAACAACTGGGGAGGGAGACAGACTCAGCAACCCACAGTTCCAGTGAGGGGAAGTAAAGCCTCAAAGCCTCTGATTGAAAACTCCTGTGAGGGTTGAGGCAGCGGTAGTGGGAGAAACTCCTAGCCTCACAGGAGAGCTTGTTGGAGAGACCCACAGGGTCCCAGAGCATACATAAGCCCTCCCACCCGGAATCAACACCAGAACCAGCACCAGAAGGGCCCAATTTGACTGTGGGTAGCTTGGAAAGTGACTGAAAACTGGCAGAGAGTGGAGCAAGAGCCATTGTTCCCTCTCGGACCCCTCCCCCACAAACAGTGTCACAACGCAGCGATGTGGCCGCCCCTCCCTGGTGAACACCTAAGGCACTACCCCTTACTACGTAACAGGTGCGCCAAGACAACAAAAATGGCCCAAATGAAAGAACAGATCAAAGCTCCAGAAAAAAAAAACACAACTAAGCAACGAAGAGATAGCCAACCTATCAGATACACAGTTCAAAACACTGGTAATCAGGATGCTCACAGATTTGGTTGAATTTGGTCACAAATTAGATGAACAAATGAAGTCTACACTAAGTGAAATGAAGGAAAATGTACAGGGAACCAACAGTGATGGGAAGAAAAATGGGACTCAAATCAATGGTGTGGACCAGAAGAAAGAAAGAAACATTCAATCAGAACACAATGAAGAAACAAGAATTCAAAAAAACGAGAAGAGGCTTAGGAACCTCCAGGATGTCTTTAAACGTTCCAATATCCGAATCATAGGGGTGCCAGAAGGAGAAGAGGTAGAGAAAGAAATTGAAAACTTATTGGAACAAATAATGAAGGATAACTTCCCCAATCTGGCAAAGGAAACAGACTTCCAGGGGGTCCAGGAAGCTCAGAGAGTCCCAAAGAAGTTGGACCCAAGGAGGAACACACCAAGGCACATCATAATTACATTACCCAAGATGAAAGAAAAAGAGAGAATCTTAAAAGCAGCAAGAGAAAAGGAAACAGTTACCTACAGAGGAGTGCCCAGAAGAGTGTCAGCTGATTTCTCAAAAGAAACCTTGCAGGCAAGAAGGGGCTGGCAAGAAGTATTCAAACCCATGAAAGGCAAGGACCTACATCCTAGATTACTTTATCCAGCAAAGCTTTCATTTAGAATGGAAGGGCAGATAAAGTGCTTCCCAGATAAGGTCAAGTTCAAGGAGTTCATCATCACCAAGCCCTTATTATATGAAATGTTAAAGGGACTTATCTAAGAAAAAGAAGATCAAAACTATGAACAGTAAAATGACAACAAACTCACACCTATTAACAACTGAACCTAAAACAGAAACAAAAACAAACTAAGCAAACAACTAGAACAGGAACAGAATCACAGAAATGAAGATCACATGGAGGGTTATCATCAGGGGAATGGGTGGGGAGAGAGGGGGAAAAGGTACAGGGAACAAGAAGCATAAATGGCAGGTAGAAGATAGACAGGGGAGGTTAAGAATAGTATAGGAAATGTAGAAGCCAAAGGACTCATATATATGACCCATGGACATGAACTAAAGAGGGGGAATATCGGGGGGGAGGAGTGTGCAGGGCGGGGGGTAGGGGGATGGGACAACTGTAATAGCATAATCAGTAAAATATATTTTAAAAAAAAATTTAAAATGGAACTGCTTTTGACCTAGTGATTCTACTTCTGGAACTATATCCTAAGAATCCCCACACTCCAATTCAAAAAAATATATGCACCCCTATGTTCATAGCAACATCATTTACAATAGCCAAGATCTGGAAGCAACACAAGTGCCCATAAGTAGGTGACTGTATAAAAAGCCATAGTACATTTACACAATGCAATACTATATGGTCATAAAAAAGAAGGGACCTTTCTTTTTGTGAGGTCCTACCTTTTGTGACAGCATGGATGGACCTGGAGATCATTTTGCTAAGTGAAATAAGCCAGTCAGAGACAGACATGTACTGTATGATCTCACTTATATGTAAGAAACAAAATAAACTGACAAACAAAATAGAAATATAGGCATAGATACATGGAACAGACTGAAAGGTGTCAGAGAGGAGGCGGAGGAGGACCTGGATGAAAGAAGGTGAAGGGAATGATTAGCCAAAGAACATGTATGCATGACCCATAGACACAGAGAACATTGTGGTGATGGCCAGAGTGTAGGGGAGCAGGGATTAGATGGAGGTGGGCAAAGGGGAGAAAAATGGAAACATCTGTAATGTTAGGGTAGTTGGCAACATGGGCTGTGAAAGAATTCACAGAGAGAAGAAAATGCAGAGAGCAAAGTTTTTATTTTACTTTCCCAAGAGAGGAAAAGGGCTAGGTGGGGAGAGAGATGCACCAGCACTGAGGGGTGGGGGCTTTGAGCTTTTATTAGGTGATTGGGGTGGTTGTAGAGCAGGATGTTTCAGTTGGTCTTGTATAGGCTGTAGTTTGTCTCGATGTTATCTTTGGGAGCAAGGTCCCATCATTGTCGCCTGGCATGTCCTGTTTCATAAGTTTCTGGAGCCTCTGCCCCTTCAGGGTACTTCCAGTAATTTCCAGTCCTGAGGATAGAGGCTTGTAAAACAAGAGATAATCATGCTTTATGGATTCCAGCTAGCTCTGGCAAAGAGGGCCTGAAAAGGGGGCTTTTGTCCTATTATATAAAAGTGTCAAACATTAAAATTAAATTAAAAAAAGAAAATCTATTGTTTAGTGTAGCCACCTTCATTAATTATCTTAGCTACAACTTCTGGATAACTTGTTTAGTTTCTACATCAGCAGTTTCTGCTTCACCTTACACTTTTATGGGGATGTCTTCTTTCCTTCAACTTCATGAACTAACCTCTACTACCTTCAAATTTTTCTTCTATATGATCTTTTCTATAAGGGGAACCTAATCAACAAAACAAGCAAGCAGAGACATTGAAATAAAGAACAAACTGACAGTAACCAGAGGGGAGGAGGGAGAGTGATAATGGGGGGAAATAGGGGAAGGGCCATCAAGGAACATGTATAAAGGACACATGGACAAAGCCAAAGGGGGTAGGATCGAGGTTGGGAGGCAGGGATGGGAGGGGTGCGGGGAAAATGGAGAAAACTGTACTGGAACAACAATAAAAAAGAACAAAATAATTTAAAAAACAAAAACAAAACTTTTTTTCTACAACTTCCTCACATCTCCCAGCCTTCAAAGAATTGAAGAGAGTTGGGGCCTTGCTCTGGATTAGGTTTTGTCTTACAGGAATGTTGCAAGTGGTTTGATTCTTTCCAGACCACTAAAACTTTCTCCACATCAGCAGTAAGATTGTTTTGCTTTCTTACCATTCATGTGTTCACTGGAGTAGCACTTTTAATTTCCTTCAAGAATTTTTCCTCTGCGTTCACAACTTGGCTAACTGGAGCAAAATGCTGAGCTTTTGACCTGTCTCGCCTTTTGACATGCTTTCCTCACTAAGCTTAATCATTTCTAGCTTTTGATTTAAAGTGAGAGACGTGCAACTCTTCCTTTCACTTCAACACTTAGAGATCATCGTAGGGTTATTAATTGGCCTAATTTTAATATTGTTGTGTCTCAGGGAAGAGGGAGGCCCAAAGAGTGGAAGAGAGAGGCAGGGAACAGCTAGTCAGTGAAGTAGTCACAACACTCATACATTTATCTATTAATTCCATCATCTTATATGGGTGTGGTTTGTGGTACCCCAAAACAATTACAATACTAACATCAAAGGCTACTGATTACAGATCACCATAATAAATATAATAATGAAAATATTTAAAATATTGTGAGAATTACTAAAATATGATACAGAAACAAGTGAGCAAATACTGTTGAAAGATGGCACCAGTAAAATGACAACAAACTCACAACTATCAACAACTGAACCTAAAAAAAAAAAAAAAACGAACTAAGCAAACAACTAGAAGAGGAACAGAATCCCAGAAATGGAGGCCACATGGAGGGTTATCAGTGGGAAAGGGGAGGAGAAGAATAGGGGAAAAGGTACAGCGAATAAGAAGCATAAATGGTAGGTACAAAATAGACGGGGGGAGGTTAAGAATAGTATAGGAAATGTAGAAGCCAAAGAACTTACATGTATGACCCATGGACATGAACTAAGGTTGGGGAGTGTGGGTGGGACGGGATGTGCAGGAATGAGGGGAATAAAGGAGGGAAAACGGGACAACTGTAATAGCATAATCAATAAAATATTTTTTTTAAAAAAAGATGGCACCAGTAGATTTGTTCAAAGCTGGGTTGACACAAACTTTTAATTTGTAAAAAAAACATAACATCTGGAAAGCACACAAACAAAGTACAGTAAAGCAAAGTAAAATAAAATGAGGTGCGACCCTAATGTTCACTTTCAACTTTTTGGGGGTAGATTTAGGATACATAATATATGATGCGTCTGTCTCCTTATGAGCGCTTGATAAATGCTAGCACCTGTATTGTGATCCCCCTACCTATTAATCACAGCTTATTCCAGAGTAGCACAGTTTGCAAAGGTAAGAGGAGGGCTATAGTCATTATCTCATCCTAAAAAAGTCTAAGTTTTAAAATAATAATAGCTTCAATGCATAGACTACTTGCTCTGTTTACAAGTATTACATAATGGCAGGTGCTCGGTAAGCACTGCATGAATGAATGCTTTCAAAGGTGGGAGTGAGAAGAGAAGAAATGGGGACTGCTTCTTTGACCAAAGAACTCATTTTATGAGGCTAGAAGCTTCCCCGCAAACAAGTGTATTACTGAGTCTCTCTGTTATATTGCAGACCCTCAGTGCAGGTTCAGGACTCAAAGTTCTCTGAATCACTCTGGTGGGCAGCCAGGGACTGTCAAGGAGCTCTGCTCTTGGCAAGAGTCTCTGGCAGAGCCTCTTCTTGCTCTGACTTCTGAGAACCTAGTAGTAAAAAGAGAGTTGTTGGCACCTGGAGGTTAAAAGCAGGCACCTCAGATGAAGGCTGGAAAAATTCTTAGAACAAGATAGTTCTTTTAGTTCTGGGGCGGTGGTGGCAGTGGCAAGAAGGTACCATAAATGTAATCTATGCTTAAAAAAAAAAAGATTTTATTTATTTATTTTTAGAGAGAATGGAAGGAAAGGAGAAAAGGAGCAAGAGAAATATCAATGTGTGGTTGCCTCTCCTGTAGCCTGTGCATCCTTCACTGAAAACCTGGCCTGCAACCCAGCATGTGCCCTGACTGGAAATCGCAGGCCGGTGCTCAATCCACTGAGCCACACCAGCCAGGGCTAATCTCTGCTTTTTTAATTAAATTTTTATTAAAATAGCCCTGGCTGGTGTGGCTCATGGCTTGGGCATCGGCCTACAAACCGAAAGGTCGTCAGATCAATTCCCAGTCAGGGAACGTGCTGGGTTGCAGGCCAGGCCCCCAGTAGGGGGTGCATGAGAGGCAACCACAAGTTGACGTTTCTCTCACTCTCTTTCTCCTTCCCCTGTCTTTAAAAATAAATAAATAAAACCTTTTTAAAAATGCTATTTAGATAACTGTAGTTGTAAGAAATAATACAAAGAGATCTTTGGTACCCTTTGCCCAATTACCCCCAAAGATAAACATCTTGACAAACTACAGTGTATATAGATCAATAAAATAGAATTGAGAAATAAATCCATACATTTATGCCAATTGGTTTTTGTTTTGTTTTGTTTTGTTTTTGGACGAAAGTGTCAACACAATTCAATGGAGGGGAAGAATAGTCTTTTAAATAAATGGAGTTGGGATGTCCACATGCAACCATATAGATAAACTTACTCAAAATGGGCCAAAGACTTAAATGTAAGAGGTAAAAGTGTAACTCTTAGGAGAAAACACAGGGATAAATCTTCAAGACCTTGGCTTAGGCAATGACTTCTTACATATGACACCAAAAACATAAGCAACAAAAGATAAAAAATAGGTATATTGGACCTCACCGAAATAAAAAACTTTTATGCTTTGACAGGCACTATAAAGAAAGTGAGAAGAAAACCTACAGGATGGGAGAAAATATTTGCAAATCACATATCTGATAAGGATCTAGTATCTAGAGTATATAAATAACTCTTAAATATATAAATGACAATAAAAGGATAAATAACCCAAATTAAAAAGTGAGCAAAGGATCTGAATAGACACTTCTTCAGAGAAGATGTACAAATGACCAGTAAGCACTTAAAAAGATGCTTAACATCACTAGCCATCAGGAAAATGCAAATCAAAACCACCACAACGAGATACCACTTTACACTCTCTAGGATGGCTATAATCAAAAAGACAATAACAAGTTTTGGTAACAATATGGAGAAATTGGAACCCTTATTTATACATTGCTGGTAAGACTGCAAAGTGGTGCAGATGCTTTGGAAAACAGGCAGTTTCTCAAAAAGTTAATCAGAGTTATCATATGATTTGCATTTCTACCCCTAGGTAGATACTCAAGAGAAATGAAAACATGTCGCACAAAAACTTATACACAAATATTCACAGCAACATTAGTCACAAGAGCCAAAAAGTAGAAACAACCCAAATGTCCACCTATTAATGAATGAATAAACAAAAAGTGGTATATCCATAAAATGTAATGTCATATAGCAATAAAAAGGACGGAAGTACTGATTTATGCTACAACATAAGTAGACTTTGAGAACATTACACAAAGTGAATGAAGTCAGACACACAAAAAGCCATACATTGTATGTTTCAACTTATATGAAATATCCAGAATAGGCAAATCCACAGAGACAGAAAGTAGATTAATGGTTTGGGGGGAGTCTGAGAAGGGGAGTGAGGAATGAGTGAGAAATGGAGAATGACCGCTAATGGATATAAATTTGTTTTGGGGATGATGAAAATATTCTGGAATTAGTGGTAACAGGAACACAATCATTTTTTTAAGGCTTTATTTATTTTTTTTTTAGAGAGAGAAGGGAAGAGAGGGAGAAAGAGAGGGAGAGAAATATCAATCAGTTGTCTCTCATATGTCCTCAACCAGAGATTTGGCCTGCAACCTAGGCATACACCCTCATCAGAGTTGAACCAGATACCATTTGCTTTGTAGGATGATGCCCAACCCACTGAGCCACACACAATCTTCTAAATATACTGAAAACCACTGAACTGTACAATTTATAAGGGTGAATTTTGTCCTGGCCAGGTACTCAGTCTGTTAGAACATCCTCCCCATATGATAAGGTTGCAGGTTCCATCCCTGAGCACATTCAAGAAACAACCAATGAGGAGTTCCTGCCAAGATGGAGGCATAGGTAGAGACCCTTCGCTTCCTTACACAACCGAAAGGAGGACAACAACCAATCTGAAATCAATAAACAACCAAAAGCTCCAGAAAAATCAAATGGCATGGAACTCAAACAATAAAGGAATTAAAGAAAAAATCAACCAGAACAACCAGACCAGTAAGGTGGTGGACCACACAGACCAACTCAGAAAAACCACAGCGACACAGTGGACCTTGGGGACGGGGCTGGCTGTGGAGCTTGGTGGGCTGTATGGGAGGGGCTGACTTAAGGGGACTCAGAGGTGGTTGTAGGCTACTGTGGTTGGGGCGGGTAGGAGAAGCTCCCAGTCTCACAGGAGAGTTTGTTGAAAAGTGCACTAGAGATCAACAGGCTAGCCTACTATTCCCTCTCTGGCCCCACCCCCACAGGCAGCCCACAGCCAGCAAGGAGAGTGACCCTTCCAGGTCAATACCTCAGGCCCTGCCCCCTTACAATCTGTCACCTGTGCCAAGAGAAAGAAATATGGCCCAAATGAAAGAACAGAGTAAAGCCTCAGAAAGAGAGCTAAGTGAGGAGGAGATAGCCAACCTATCTGATGGAGAATTTAAAGCACTGGTAATCACAATGCTCACAGATCTAATTGAGCTTGGTCAAAAAATGAAAGAACAAATGAAGGATACCCAAACTGAAATAAAGCAGAATGTTCAGGAAACCAACAGTGACAGGAGGAAACCAGGACTGAAAGCAACGATTTGGAACAAAAGGAAAAAATAAACATCCAACCAGAACAGAATGAAGAAACAAGAATTAGAAAAAGAGACTCTCACAAACCTCTGGGACAACCTGAAACGTTCCAATATCCGAATCATAGGGGTGCCAGAAGGAGAAGAGGTAGAGAAAGAAATTGAAAACTTATTGGAACAAATAATGAAGGAGAACTTCCCCAATCTGGCAAAGGAAATAGGCTCCAGGAAGTCCAGGAAGCCCAGAGAGTCCCAAAGAAGTTGGACTCAAAGAGGAACACACCAAGGCACATCATCAAGTTACCCAAGAATAAAGATAAAGACAGAATCCTAAAAGAAGCAAGAGGAAAGGAGAGAGTTACCTACAAAGGAGTGCCCATAAGATTGTCAGCTGATTTCTCAAAAGAAACCTTGCAAGCAAGAAGGGGCTGGAAAAAGTATTCGAAGTCATGAAAGGCAAGGACTTACATCCAAGATTACTCTATCCAGCAAAGTTATCTTTTAGAATGGAAGGGCAGATAAAGTGCTTCCCAGATAAGATCAAGTTCAAGGAGTTCATCATCACCAAGCCATTATTATATGACATGTTAAAGGGACTTATCTAAGAAAAAGATCAAAACTATGAACAGTAAAATGACAACAAACTCACAACTATCAACAAATGAACCTAAAAGAAACGAAAAACAATGAAAACAAAAACTAAGCAAACAACTAGAAGAGGAAAGGAATCAGAGAAATGGACATCGCATGGAGGGATTTCAGTGGGGAGGGGGAGGGTGGAATAGTGGTGAAAAAGTACAGGGAAGAAGAAGCATGGTTGGTAGGCATAAGGTAGATGGGGAGAGATAAAAAATAGAATGGGAAACAGAGGACTCAAACAACTTATATGTACAACCCATGGACATGAACTAAGGAGGGAGGGAATGATGAAGGGTTGGGGGGTGGAGGGGAGATAGAGGGGGGAAAATTGGGAAAACTGTAATAGCATAATCAATAAAAATATAAATATAAAAAAAGAAACAACCAATGAATTCATAAATAAGTGGAACAAATTGATATCTCTCTCTCCCCCTCCCCCCTCTCTAAAATCAATAAATAAAAACATTTTTAAAGGGTAAATTTTAAGGTACATAGAGTTTATCTCAATTTTTCAAAACTAGAAAAATTAATTTAAAAAAAAATCACAGCTAGGATATTGCTATTGGTACAATCTACCAACGTTACCCAGATTTCCCCAGTTTCCCTTGAACTTCCAGTATCCTGTGTTTCTACAAAGGACTTAGTAATTATCATGAAGAATGTATATTATATTTTAAAAATAATAAAAGCCTTACAGTTATTTATAAGCCAACTCTTAAAGCTGGAGTTACAACCCACAATTCTCATTGTAAAGAAGAGGTTTATAAAAATTGCCCTTGATACATATCATAACATAAAAGGTTATTTTAACTCAACACTATCAGTATTTCACCATCTTAACACAGCAATCCCAATGTCTGGGGTTCTTTTCTGGTTTTTAACCATGAGGCAAATTTATTTCACCTTAACTATGAACACATTTACACCCTGCTTTTCTTTTTTAATGTCTCATTTATTATCAGAAGTTTGCACATTGCCTCCCAAGTCATCAGAAATACCCTTTGTCTCATTACTATGTTGTACACCTAAAACTAATATAATATCGTATGCCAACAATAATTTAAAATATAAGTTAAAAACAACAACCAAACAAACAGAAAAGAAATATTCCTTTATAAAGGGCGCAGAATATTTCATCCCATGGCTGTACCATAATTCCCATAATCATCCCCTTATTGCTGAACATTCAGGGTATTTCCAACTCTTGCTGCAAATAGCTAGAGTGGACAATTTTATTTTATTTTTGTGGATCATTGCCTCTGGCTAAGGAGTGGGGTTACTAGTTAAAGATTTTTTTAAATTTATTTATCTGAGATAGAGAGATAAGGAGAAGAAGGGAGAGAGAGAGAGAAGACAGAGAGAAACATCGATTTGCTGTTCCACTTGTTTATTAATTCCTTGGTTGCTTCTTCTTTGTGCCCTGACGCGAGATTGAATCTCCCCCTTGCCAGGTTAGAACATTCTAACCAACTGAGCTACCCGCCCAGGGCCACTGGTTAAATATTTTTGAACATCTTTCTGGTTCTTGACAATTGATCCTTAGCACAACACGGTTCTTCCCATCCCCAGCTTCCCGCCAGTCCCAAAACCAGCGGTACTCCGCAGAGCCAGAAGGCTTGCCCCTCCCCCATCCCGTCTCTGCCGTTTTACTCACCTTCACCTGCGGGTCTCTGTCCCAGCCCCCGGCCGCTCCTGTCTGCTCAGCAAGCCTCCTTCCTCTCCCGGACCTGCTCCCTCCAGAAGCAGGCTGGTGCCACGCGTCGCAGCGTTAAGTCATCCTGACTTGGCTTTGCTGTAGCCGGTGCAATTTGGCACGTCGGCACGCAACGCCCTTACCTTGGCCTCAAGGTGTTCCGCCGAACTCCCCAGGAAGAAGAACCCTGGCTGTTATTTCATTTTCCTCTCTTCCCATTTCTCCCGCTCCCAGCGCTAGGCGGCGCATTTCGACAAATACCCAAAGTATTTAAAATGCGCATTGAAGTTTCTATGCTTATCTTTTACTTTAGTTAGATCCCTGAAAGTTAAAGTACAAAACAATTTGTCCCTGGAGCAGACGTGATCGGAGATGGGCAGATGTAGTCAATAAATTTTAAGAGTAAGCTCAAGCATTAATTTAGTCAACAAGAATTTACTGAGCACCTACTATATATATGCTTCGGCAGTGAATTAAAGGCAATAAAAGCAATAAAGTAAAAATAGTCTGTTAGATGGTGACTTGAGCTAGGGGGAAAATTCAGGCCAGACAAGAGGACTGAAAGTGAGGAGTGGCTAGAGAGGCCTCCCTGAAAGGCAATAATAATAATAACAGATAACACTAATTGGGGGTCTACTGCAAGCCAGTGTGCTAGGCGCCTCACTTCCGAAATCCCGTTTAAACTTATGCCACAACGTAACGCAACTCCTATTGTACAGACAAGGTGGGCGTAGAGTGCTGACCTGGGGCGCCCATCAGTTCCGATTGTAAGGCCTTCCCCTCCCCCCACACCGCAGACCCCCTGGCGCGGGCCTAAGCCCGGCTGGCATAGAGTTAAAGTCGGACAGCGCCCTATGGCTGTAATATGCGCATGTGCGGAGAGCGGAGTGCGCTTGCGCAGAGTGCAAGGTTACGTGGCCGGCCGGAAGTGGCTTGTGCAGAACCGCCGTCAGACCACCGCTAGCAGCCGCGTCTCCTGAGCGAACGGCCGCTGCTTTACTCCCTCGCCGGCACCACCATGCTGAAAAAATTCGACAAGAAAGACGAGGAATCGGGTGAGGGGCCCAGGCCTATAGCTAGGCCTGGGGTAGGCTGGACCATCGCGCAGGCTCTCAACACCTTCCTGGGAGCCCTCCTTCAGGACATCTGTTCTGACCCGAGGCCGAGGCCCAGTGAAGGACAGAGGCTTCTGCGAAGGTCCACAGCTAGTCAATGGCAAGCCTCGGAGAGCCCACACATGCCCCACTGCCCCTGTTTGTAGCTCGGATCACTCACGATTCACTGGGTGACCTTGGGCGGCACCCAGTGAATCCCGCGCCTCTCTGGGCCTCAGTTTCTATATCTGTCGGGGAAGTAGCAGATGCTCCTTTGTTCCTTCCTCCATTGAATCTCTTGGGATTCGCCGGGGCAGCGTTGGTCCTGGCCAAACTGGGACGTTATCTGAGGAGCCAGTGTCCTGCGGCTGAGAACTTGAACTCTTTCATTTATTTTTTCAGCAAACATTGAACACTTTCTGATAGTTAGAACAAGTGAAACACTGCCTAAGCTAGGAATATTAGAATGGTCACAGGCATAATGGGGGAGAGAGAAGAATAAACAAAATAATAATAATGAAGCATGTAGTTAACCTACAAATGTGACATCTGCTATGAAGAAATCCTAGTCACTGGGAGATGGTGGTCCCCACATGTAATAGGGATTCAGTTAAGTACCATTTGCATAAATGAATGTAAGTCAAAGAATACACTATGAAAGGCGCAGAAGGACTGTACCTTCGATGCTGTGTGATTGTAAGTGGTTTGGGGTTGAGAGAGACCCTTGCAGGAGAGTGGTATGATTTATACGCAGGTTTTAGAGCTTTGATTGCCATTCAGAGGAGCTCGAACTTGACTGTTGACTAGGCAGACAGTAGGGACATCTGTCCCTTATCTATGGGAGAGTTTTGAAATTTAGGGTCACAACCTGTACTCAGCTGTCTGTTCTCTGGTTGTAGGTGGAGGCTCCAACCCATTCCAGCACCTTGAGAAGAGTGCAGTACTCCAGGAGGCAAGTGTCATTTGCTCCCCTCTGTATTTCATCATAATGTCCAGGATGGATGTGATTGAGATGCTAACACATTCCAAGTTCTTATTTAAAGAACAATAGGGGAGCCCTGGCTGGTGTGGCCCAGTGGATTGAGTGCTGGCCTGTGAACCAAAGGGTCGTTGGTTTGATTCCCAGTCAGGGCACATGCCTGGGTTGCAGGCCAGGTCCCCAGCAGGGAGTACTTGAGAGGGAACTACACATGAATGTTTCTCTCCGTCTCTATCTCCCTCCCTTCCCCTGTCTAAAAACAAATAAGTAAAATCTTTTAAAAAAATAGATAAAGAATAGTAGGGCAGAAACCCATTCCTTGAAAGACAGGAAAACTTTGTTCCTGGAGAGAGTTCATTATGCTTACATTTTTGTTGTTCTTCACTTGTCTTTCTAGTTAACAAGTGTTTTTACTAAGTAAATGTTAGTCAATAAATCAGTACATTCCTAACTAATACTTAAATTGAGATTTCAGGAGATGTTAATAGATAAATTAAAGAAAAAATTATTTCCTTATGAAAATAAGCTTATCCAAGGAAGTATATTTATTTACTCTGGGACCTCTCAGCCCTTGAATGTGCTTGAGAGTAGTCAATGGAAGGGAAATAAACTGGGCTACAAAGTAATTATCCTTGGTCACTTCTTCTTAGGCCCGTGTATTTAATGAAACTCCCATCAACCCTCGGAAATGTGCTCACATTCTCACCAAGATCCTTTACCTCATAAACCAGGTAACAGGGTGAGGCTTAGGGGTGGAGAAAACAGTGCTGGGGGAGTTGGAGTACACGAGTGAAAGAGCCCTTTGGCTATTCAACAGCCTCTGTGTGGTTGTAGCCAAGGGTGCAGCTCTGGGTCCCCTCAGCATCCAACTTTGATGTGTTGCCTTTGATGGAGCCCCTGTAGGGGCTGAGAATCTGGCCTGGACTGATTGAGCAAGAAGAGTCTTATGGCTCCTCCATTCCAAGCTGAGACTTTTTTCTTGATTAAAATAGGGAGAGCATCTGGGAACCACTGAAGCAACTGAGGCCTTTTTTGCCATGACCAAGCTCTTTCAGTCAAACGATGTAAGTGCCCCAACCCCAGCTTTCCTTGAGAGAAGGCAGCTGTGACAGGGTGGTAGGAGGGCCAAGGGAAAGTGATCCCACCAGTCAGTGTGGATTGCCTTTGTGTAGTCTGGAGTTTTCTTTTTCTAACCCTGGCCATCATGCTGGGCTAGGGGTCATAGAGCTTTTTCCATCTCTTTCCTAGCCCACCCTCCGTCGGATGTGCTACTTGACCATCAAGGAGATGTCTTGCATTGCAGAGGATGTCATTATCGTCACCAGTAGGCAAGTCCTGGGTTTGTGGATGGTTCCTTTGATGGGTTCTATTGATAGGCCGTTTTTTCTCATGTGTACTAGAGAATGAGACTTTTGATTGACTCCCTCATCTTTCATTTACCACTGCCCACCCCATGGCAGCCTCCAGAGTGTGTTATTTCCCTTTTAATTCTCTGGCCTTAACTCGGGCACAAATTCTTCCTTCCCTTGATTCCTCTTAGTCACCTGAGCCAGCCTGGAACTCTCATAAACACTTTAGTGAGTACCAAGAGAAAACATAAGAAAAATGGACATAGAGAATGAAAGAGGTATACAAACAGGCTTCCTTACTAAGTACTGGTTTCTGCATTAGTCTGAGTGATTCAGGGGACAGATGTGACTAAAGTATAATCCCTGCCCTTAAAAACTTGGGCTCAGTTCTCTTATTTCTTCTGGGATTTTGGGGGGAATTATAGATGGGGGTGTTATATATTCATTATAGGTTCATTTAGAAAATGTCTATTGACTCTCTATGAGTCCTGTGTTTAGCTCTGGGAATAGAGCAGCAAACAAGTAAATATGGTCTCTGCAGCCCCAGAATTCACAGAGAAATAACTACACAGGCTGTGAGAACAGACCAGAAGGACACCCAATTTGAATTTGAATCAGGTCTGTCTGAATGGAGTCCTGATGGAGGAGAGAGAAATAGCAGGACAGAGGTGGAGGTGAGGGGCTGAGGAGTTCTCCAGGCTAAGAAAACAGCATACACAAATGACTGGAGTAGAGAGATCGCACAGCTTATTTGGGGACTTTTTTGTTAAAGAGCTTATGCTTGACGATAATGCTAGTAGAAAGCCTTGGAAATGTTTTAGTGAAGGCAGGCAAGGGACCTGATCAGTTTTGAGTTTTATAAAAAAATCCTCCATCTGGCTGCTTCATGGAGTGTGGCTTGGGTGGAAGAAAAATAGAGAGCACTAGTTAGGAGACTCGTGTAGTAATCAAAGTAAGCATCGTGCTGGGAGCTAGAGAGGAGTGGGTGAGGACTTTGGTGTGGGGAGAGCAGGCCAGGCTCCAGTGTGTCGACAGTGCCTTCCTCCCCCTGCAGCCTGACAAAGGATATGACTGGGAAAGAAGACAACTATCGGGGCCCGGCCGTGCGAGCCCTCTGCCAGATCACTGATGTGAGTCTGCTTGCTGCCCTACCCAGGCATCTGTCTTTTCCTTGTTTTTCAATCAAGGTTCAGTCTCATTTTTTGCATGCTTTAGGTTTTCCCCATCTCCTGGGCAAAGGAAGTGATGAAGGGTACGGTGAAAAGGAAACACATCTGCTTCCTCCTCACTTCACTGCCCCACAACCCATTACCTACATTTCTAAAGGTTGCTGAGAATTGGTTTGGTCCCCTCTCACCCCCTCTTTGTCCCCACAGAACACCATGCTGCAGGCAATTGAGCGGTACATGAAACAGGCTATTGTGGACAAGGTGCCCAGTGTCTCCAGCTCTGCCCTGGTGTCTTCCCTGGTGTGTAGCTGCAGCTGGGGCCCTGCAAGACCAGGGGTTGGGAGGGTAGGATCAGGAAACTGAAGAGAATATAAGAATTGTTTTCCAATAAGTAATAAAAAGTGTTCCCATATCCTCAGATTTTAGAGTCCCTCTAACATTCTTAGTGAATAGTGCTGGGTAATTCTGAATTGATTGAGGAGGGACAGTTGAATGGCCTTGATCTATCCTTTGGGGTGACAACTTGTTGGAATTTGGGCCTGGGAGAGGGAGGGTGGGAACCATCCTATGCTTGTATGCCATCTCAGAAGACCAAGACAATGGAGAGGTCCTGGGCTTTGTCTAAGGAAAGAACCAGGGCCTGGCTGAACTGCAAGCCAGGTCCAGGATACGTGATGGGAGAGCCTCCTGCCTGCCTGCCTGCCTGCCACTTAATATGCCCTGTTGCTCACAGCACCTGTTGAAGTGCAGCTTTGACGTGGTCAAGCGCTGGGTGAATGAGGCCCAGGAGGCAGCATCCAGTGATAACATCATGGTCCAGGTGAGGTATGAGCAGAGCAGTGGTATTTTAAATATTTAGACATATGGCACAGCACTGGCCGATCAGAATGGACTCTCACTACAGAGATTCTGGTGGCCCCTAGCCAGAGCAGACTTCAATCCTTTTGTCATTGGATTATAGCAAGATTGCGGGTGTGGGCTGTTGGGGGGCCAGGGGAGCAGACTTGGAGACTTGGGTTAGAGACTACTTGCTACCTGGTACCAAAATATTAAAGTATTTTGATAAACAGCTGAGTATTGTTTTGGGGTGTGTGATGTAGCAAACCTTGCCCAGGCAGGGAGAGGGCCTTTGCCAACCTGGCTTTGTTAGTGATGCTTGGAAATATATTACTGGGACTTTTGTCTATGAAATTCTTTAGTGTTCTAGGCCCAGAATTCCTTTTTCTGTGTACTTCTCAATTTGCTTGCCTGTAAAATGGAAATGAGTTTCTGCCTCACAAAGCTGTGAGGATGAATGAGACATCTATAACATTTGACACACCTGGTGCTTACCTGTAGACAGTACCTGTGTGTTTCTTTTCTTTTTCCTCACCCTTCATACTATTCTCATCTCCAGGGTCAGCTGTGGCCCCTCAAAACACTTTTCAGGGTTAGAGAAGCTTCTCACATAAAAGGCACCCACAGCCTTCTTAGCACTTCAGTGCCACGCTGGTAAGGAAACAGAAAAGAGCAGAAGGGACAGAAAATAACTTTATGCACCTTACATCTCTAGAACAGAGTCCCTGGATTTCAGGTTCTCTAGATGTCACTTTGCTAGTACCAGCCATGAGTCCGTGGGCAAGTCAGTGAGCTAAGAATATCTCCCTGTGTAGGGTTTACCATCATAAGGTCTCATATCTGAAGTGTCTTGCATCACACCTTACAACACATGTCCATGCTCAAGGCCCAGATCCCTCTTTCTTGTCTAGAGACACTAAGTTTCCTCCCATTCTTTCATCTCTGTGGTGTCTGTTGTCCCCTTTAACATCTGTACTTAAGATGTCTGTCAAGGCCCTTGCCATAATTGGGGGCGGAACAAAAACTACAGATAATACTCGTGTGGTTTGTTGAGCATTGTGTCAGGAGCTATCTCTACACACCATCTGGGGGACTTGTCACAGCCACTCTATGAGGCAGCTACTATGATGCCCATTTTAAAAATGAGAAGGCTAAAGCCCAGGGAGATACAGTGGCTTGCCCAGGGTCACACAGTTTGTAGACCTAGGCTTCACATGTTTGTACTCTGCTGCCATTTTCTGTCCTCTAGTACCATGCCCTAGGGCTCCTATACCATGTGCGTAGGAATGACCGCCTCGCTGTCAATAAGATGATTAGCAAGTTCACTCGGCATGGCCTCAAGTCTCCCTTTGCCTATTGCATGATGATCCGGGTGGCCAGCAAGCAGCTAGAGGAGGACAGCAGGTAATGGCTCTTGTCTCCCCTTACTAGATAATTCCTCATTCATCCCACCATGCTGGGCTATTTCCAACTTCTTACCGCCTATCTTCTTTTGTAGCCGTGACAGCCCATTGTTTGATTTCATCGAGAGCTGCTTGCGCAACAAGCATGAGATGGTTGTCTATGAGGCTGCCTCGGCCATCGTGAATCTGCCAGGCTGCAGTGCCAAAGAGCTGGCCCCAGCTGTGTCAGGTTACCAGATATTCCTTCACCCCATCCTCACACATTTTTGCCTGCTAGGAACTAGGTCCTGGGCTAAGGGTCAGGGGAAGAAAGAAAATACCCTCAAATAGGCCACAGTCTAATCAACGTTAAGAAAAGGAATTAATACCTACTAAGCACCTGCTCTGTGCCAGGCACTCTACTGGAGTCTCTCTCGTGTGTTACATTTAAGGGGTGGCATACTTTTAGTTCCATCATACCAGTAAAGAGGTTGGGACTCTGGGAAGTGGCATGGGTGAGGTTCAAATCTGCTCTGCATCCTGTCAGGTAAGAGGGCCTGGTGGAGGAACCCAGGATTTATGAAGCCAGTCCATGCTCTCTAGATCTAGAGGCTGAGCTGTCTCGGGTAAAGGAGAAAGCAATTCAGAGGGGTATTTCAGAGGCTGGACACTAGAGCCTGATAGCCAGGGTAGAAGTCCTGGCTCTGCCACTTAGCAACTGAGTGAGCCTGGGCAAGTCATCCATTCTCTCCATGCTTCGTTTCTCTAGAATGTGGATAGTAATCGTGCTTGTTACATAAGGTTACAGTAGGCAGTAAACTTATGTGATCTATATAAATGGCTTAGAATAATGTTTAGCACTGTGATGAATAATAGCAAAAGTGTTCCTTGCTGTTACGGAGAGTCCATGACCTCGACTTGTTTTAGTTCTAGTCTGAGTATTCATTTATTGCTTTGTTTGTGCTGGTCCCTATGCTAGGTGTTGCGATCTCACTATATATCAGAATAGCAAGCATGTGATGTGCCAAGTGGTTGGTACTGGAAAGTGGGTATGTTGAGAAGTTAGAAAAGGAGAGGTTCTGAGGGTACTATATTCAGAGAGGGGGTTAGTGTTCTAGAAGGGACAAACCCAATGAAAGTCCAGATGTTATGGCAGGAGAGCTTGAGCTGCAGATATTTTGGAATGAATAGAACCTTTATTTAGAACCTTCTATTCTAACCTCCATAATAATAATAGAACCCCAGGCAGAGAGATGGGGTTCATTTGTGCAGAGAGAAGTCTCCCTTCTTAGAGACAAAAATACAAGAACTAAATGAATTCATTCACTAATTTGGGTATTCATTCATTCTTATTTATATCCCTCATATTTCCAGAATAATGAAAGACATAAATAAGATGGAGCCTTCAAAATAAAAGTTAGTCTTATTTTAAGAAAAACAAAAATAAGTTCTGAAAAAGTGTAAGAGAATAAAAAGGAACATGGACACCTCAGAAAACAGTAGCCATATTAACTGTTACGCCGCACAAAATCAAGCCCTGATCTTCCTGACAATGAAGGCACAGGGAGGGATACACTGCCTAATGTGCACCAGCATAGTATAGGAACCCAGGCCATTGTTTAAGCCAGGAGTGAGGAAGTTCCATGTTAGTTTCTGTATGTGTCTCAGGAGAGAGTAATAGAGTTCTACCTTGCTGGGGTCCACAGCTCAGGCTTCAGGTACAGGCAGTCCTAGATTTCAGTCCTGGTTCTGCCATTTACCGACTGCTAACATAAAGTAACTTTAGTTTCTTTACCCCTTTATGCCTCAGTCTCATTATCTGTTAAATGGTCATAATAACAGTGGCTGCTTCATAGAGTTGTGAGGAAACAATTAGACAAGGCACAACAGCTTATCAGCATAGTGCCTGGCACACAACAGGTGCTCAGTAAACAGCCCTCATCTTTCACGAGACCCTTTCGGCTGTCACATGCATTAAGGCCTCTTAGCTCATGGCTTAGGTATTTAGGGAGAGAACTCTTGGTTGAGGTAGGGATGCCAGCAGGAAAATGAGCAGAGGGTTTGGGTGTGAACAGCCTCAGAGCCCTTGCATGCTTATGATGCCCTGTTTCTCTTCCTCCCCTGGAGGCCTACCTGTGTTTTTCCTAGCTGCCAAACAGTGAGGGCAGCCTAGTACATGGCATCTGTCTCCCCACAGTGCTCCAGCTTTTCTGCAGCTCACCCAAGGCAGCCCTCCGCTATGCTGCTGTCCGAACCCTCAATAAGGTAAGGGTACAATGGTGGGTAGAAGAGGGGCCTGACCTGAGAAGGTCAGGAGAAGTGGCCTGATCAGTTGGATGTACTTCCTAATCCCTAACGTTATCTGGATGGGTGTAGCCCTGGCCTCAATTACCTTGTACCAGGTGGTAAGATGAGTTTATCTAAAGGAACTCTGAGTGAGCCAAAGCCATGCAGTGGAATCACAGAAGCCCTATTTTTTATTTCTTGTTCCTGTCCTCTTTATCTCTTTCCTCCCAAAATAGGTTGCCATGAAACATCCTTCAGCAGTAACAGCCTGCAATCTGGACCTAGAGAACCTGGTTACAGATTCGAATCGTAGCATCGCCACATTGGCCATCACCACTCTCCTCAAGACCGGCAGTGAGAGCAGCATCGACCGCCTCATGAAGCAGATCTCCTCTTTTATGTCAGAGATCTCAGATGAATTCAAGGTACCTAGGGTACCTTGGGGACATCCACAGTCACCAGTCGGGAAGATGCCCTGTGCCCCCTCTCCATGTTCCCCAGCTACTGGACTAGGATTGATCTGAGGGGCTCTTCAGGCCTGAGGACTCAGAGGATAAGGCTGATACATAACTATTCACAGGGTTTGGCCTTGGGAAATATGCATAGTCCTGCCTCTGGTGTTTGCCTACATTGTTCCTCTGTACAGCCAGTTGACAGGGCATGTTGTAAGGATCAAGGGAGTAAATGTCAAAGATGATGCTGTTTTCCAGTTTGGGTTGATGGTGGTGCCATTGATTGGTTTGTGGAAGGAGGGAAAGGTTATGTATTGGATGAAGGTAGTGATGGTGACTGCAGACATGCTGTTTGTGGGCACCAGGTGGAGTTATGTGGTAGACAATTGGAAACACTGAGCTCACATAAGAGACAAAGATCTGGGAGTCAGTGGCATAGAAGAGGTGGTGAAAACCATGGGAGGAGATAAGATTGCAGAAGAGAGGAGGAGTGGGGGAGAGTGGACAGGAGGAGGAAAGAAGGGGAGGGGATGGGAGAGGAGAGGAGACCCAAAGAGAAGCCAGAAAAGCTGATTGAGGGGATTCTCAAAGGAGTTGGGGTGCTAGAAAGAGAAGCAGGGCAAGTGAGATGGAGAGGGGGCTCGTAGACTCACTTTGAGGTCTGAGTAACAAAGCGGAGTTTGGGGTCCTAGAATATGGATCTGGGACTATTGGTACTGTTCTGCATACCACCGTACCCTGAACGGGTTCAGGTACTGCTCCCTAGGGTGGGGATGGAGTTCCCCTTGTTCCCCTGCCCTATATCACATCCAGGGTACCTCACAACCTTACCTAAGGAAGTACTTTACTGGCACTTGGTGAACTAAGTTAACTCCACCCTGATGGCAGGAGGCTGATGCTTATGAATGTCTGTTTGACTCAGGTGGTGGTTGTCCAGGCCATCAGTGCCCTGTGTCAGAAGTATCCTCGCAAACATGCTGTCCTCATGAACTTCCTGTTTACCATGCTGCGGGAAGAGGTAAAAGTAGGGGGCAAGCAGGGCAAGCCAGGGCTCCTGGTACTGGGAATGACTCGGCTGCTGGCTCCATGTCAATTTGGGTGTACCCAGATCATCTTGTTAACTGGGTAGGTTTCCTGGTTCCTATGGCCCTTTAAACTCCTCATGAATTAACAGATAAATATGTAGCAGTTATAGTAATTACAGTAGTAACTATAATGACTCGGTATCCTGGCTTTAAAGACACAGTAGATACCCTGAGGCAAAGTTTGTGCAGATGATGGGAAAATATGTTTTGTACGGGTAGCTAGTATAGAAATATTCTAGACCATTCCAGGAGCTCCATGGGGTGGTTTCTTGTGAAACTATGCTAATACTGTGACATTTATTCTATTTTTTTTCCTGATGTGAAGTAATAATTCACTAACACCACCTTTCTTGGATGTCTCAACAAATCAGTTAATTCAGAGGAGCAGAAACAGAGTGGTTATGGAGTAGATTTGGTCCCCAGGTATTTGATGCACCTTTGCCCCAGCCCCATAGTGCCTCTTGGACCAAGACAGTAGAGGAGCCATTGCCTTGGGTGTCTTTGGGGTTCCCAAGAATATTGGAAGGGGAGAGAGCACTAATGCTTTCGGCTAATGTGCCTGACACTTTGGAGACACTACACAATGTACATAATCTTGTGACCCTCAAAATAGGACTTGTCCATAGACATTATTTTTTTCCTTTAAAAATCAGGGATTTGAGATTCAGAGAGGTGAAGTAACCTGCCTGTGGTCACCAAGATCTGAACCCAGATCTATCTGACTCCAAAGCCCATGATTTTCTCCTGGATCTCCTTTCTTTCCAGAAAAATTCATGGTTCCATGTAATGGTTGAGTGTAAAACCTTCACTTACTAGAATACAGCACTTAGACACTGAGACGTTGTCTTTTAGAAATAGGTCTGTTTCTAGTTTTCCACAGAGAGGCTTCTCATTCTCTAGTTAGAGCAGCTGCCAGCAAAGCCTTGATGTGCTACTCTGAACTCTGCCCACCAGGCTTGCTGACTGGCTTAGAACTGATAATGAAAATAGCACTTGAAGGGTTACAGGTTTACAGTGTACCTACTCATAGAACAGCCTTATTAAAATGTACAAATGCATCTTATTTATTCTTCAAAATCTGTGAGGTAAACACTAATGATCCTTATTATGAAGGAGCATGAAGTTCAGGAAAGGAAAGTGGCTCACCGCCATAAAACAAAGTAATCTGAGAACAGGGGCCAGATTTGATCCACAGTTAAGTTTTACTTGGACTGTACAAAATGTACAAAGCTTTAAACACTTCAAATTAGTAGCCGTTATTTAAAAATCAGGAAAACAACTGTAAGAGATTTCCAGTTTCTCCTGAAAAACTTGTCAGATATGGCAACACAAGGCTGAGTGGTGATTTCCCTCTTTAGACGGGACGGGCACTGTTTGTTGCCCCAGTGTTCACAATCAGTCTGTTTCATGTCACATGCCTGGTACCTACCAGTATCTCATTTGCCACCTTTGTCATTAAAGTCTAAGTAGCAGAGCATAGGTTTAATCTAGGATCTTCTGACTTTCCACTGCCTTTTTTTTTAATTGTGGTAAAACATGCATGACAAAATTCACCATCTTAACTGATTTTAAGTGTATAGACCAGTATTAAATAAATATATTCACATTGTTGTGCAGCAAATCTTTTTCATTTTGCATTATATAACAACATTATATATTGTATAATATAACTGAAACTATACCTATTAAACAATAACTCCCCATTTTTCACCCCCCTGCCAAACACCATTATACTTTATATCCCTATGAATTTGACCTCATATAAGTGGAGTCAAGCAATATGACTGGCTTTTTTCATTGAGCATAATGTCCTCAAGTTCTACCACATTGTAGCATGTATCAGAATACCCTTCCTTTTTATGGCTGAGTAATATTTTACTACATATGTAGACCACATTTTGTTTATCCATTCATTCATCACTGGACACCTGGGCTGCTTCCACTTCTTGGGTGCTGTGATCATAAGTATACAACTATTTCTTTAAGACCCTGCTTTCAGTTCTTTTGGGTAAATACCTGTAAGTGGAACTGAGATCATATGGTAGCTATATTTTTAAGAAATTTTTGAGGAACTGCCATAGTGTTACCATAGTATCTCTACCACCCATTTTGCCTTTTATCTCAAAGTTAGGAAGAATAAAACTCAAACTGTTTGTTCTATTACACCAAATAGTGTTAGAACCGGAAAGGCCCCGGCAAACATTCAATCCAGGTCTTTAGTTTTACACAAAAAGGAGATTGAGTACAGAGGGCCAGGTCCTTTGTCTCCAGATTCTGTGTTTGGGCCACTGTCTTCAATCTTGGTTAGGCTCTGAGCCTCACAGCCCATTCTGGAGCAAGCAGCCGCCTCGTTCAGCCTGACCCCTCCAACTGCAGGGTGGCTTTGAATATAAGCGGGCCATCGTGGATTGCATCATCAGCATCATTGAGGAGAACTCAGAGAGCAAGGAGACAGGACTGTCACACTTGTGTGAATTCATCGAGGACTGTGAGTTCACTGTGCTGGCCACCCGCATCCTGCATCTCCTGGGCCAGGAGGGGCCCAAGACCAACAACCCCTCCAAGTACATCCGCTTCATCTATAACCGAGTGGTCTTGGAGCATGAGGAGGTCCGGGCAGGTGGGTCTGAGCCAGGTCTGAATTTGAGCTCTTTAGCTTGTTCTTAAATGGACTCTCTTGGCAAAGGGCATGAGCCTCAGATGAGGACAGGGTACTTGGTGTTCCTGCCTCACGAGCTCAGTTTTTGAGAATATTGTAGAAGGACCTTAGATGGGTAGAGGTCATCTAGTTGAATGGTTCTTAGCCTCTGTATTTGTTTTATTGATTTTTTTTTCAAGTTTTACTTAAAGTGTTTAACTTAAATTTTTTGAACAATAGCTGTGAGATATAATTGACATACCATAAAATTTTACCTTTTAAGTGAATGTGCAATTCATTGTGCAACTATCATGTTGTTAATTTTATTTTTAATTTACTGTTCTTTTCTCTTCATGTCCACTGGACAGATTTTCCTCTTTTAGCAATGTATAATAATGAAATAGTAGTTCATTTTCTCATCGATGTTAATGTAACACTTAACTGTGAATTAAGGCCATTTGGATACAGAAGCTGAGAAGCCTGAAGTGGCTACCTCCTGGGGCCTTATCCTAGTTAATGCTGAATATGGCTCCTGGAACCCTAGATTGGGGCTGCCTTATCCATAAAATAGATGAGAAAGTCAAGGCTGGGTGGTTCCAAGATCCATCCAGAGCCTTGCTGCATTGACTCTGGTGTATCAAGTATATCTTATATGCTTCATAAACATAGGTGCTGTGAGTGCTCTTGCCAAGTTTGGAGCCCAGAATGAAGAGATGTTACCCAGTATCTTGGTGTTGCTGAAGAGGTGAGTCTAGGCCTGAGGGACCCTGATGAATGATAGAGTTTCCTCAGGCTCAGGCAACTGTCTTTTGTCTGTTTTTAATGATAAGGGGAGGGAGGATGAGTTATGTAACTATGGATTGTGGGGGAAAACAGAAGAGCATGAAAATAATACAAAAATGCCTTCATTCAGATGTAACAGTTGTTCATTGGAGTTTTTAAAAATACATATATTTACTGAGATATTTTTGAACCTTACAATTCACTCATTTAAACCATGTAATATGATAGTTTTTACTATATTCACAAAGTTGTACAGCCACCACCACAATCTTAAATTTAAAAGACCTTTATTGCCTCAAAAAGAAATCCTGTATTGGCTGATAGTCATTCTGCACTCCCCTTAACACCCTCCATCTCTGGTCCTAGACAACCACTAATCTACTTTCTATCTCTGGATTTGCCTATTTTGGATATTTCATATAAATGCCATCACACAATTTATGCCCTTTTTTGTGTCTGGCTTCTTCAAAATGTTTTGAAGGTTCATCCTTGTTGCAAAATGTACTAATACTTCTTTCCTTTTTATTGGTGAATATTTCCTTGTATGGCTATACTGCATTTTATTTACCCATTCATCAGTTCATGGACATTTAGATTGTTTCTACTTTTTGGCTCTTGTGAGTGAATAATGCTACTGTGAACATTTTTATACAGATTTTTGTGTGGACGTATGTTTTCAGTTCTCTTGAGGCTATAACTCAGCAGGAGTGAGATTGCGGGGTCATATTAAATTCTTTTTTTGACATATGCTGTTGGATATAGGAAATTAGTTACTTCCTTGATTGGGTGGGCTTTAGGGAGAGGATCCAGGGAATATGAATATAGTCACCCTCCTGTTACTGAGCTCTCAGAGTTTTAAGAGACCAACTTTCTCTCACTACTCTCTGATGAAGCCCTGCCAGGTGCCTCCTGTAACTCCTGTGGGGCTCCAGTCAGAAGTACCTTATGTTCTGGCTCCAGGTGTGTGATGGACGATGACAATGAAGTCAGGGACCGAGCCACCTTCTATCTCAGTGTCCTGGAGCAGAAGCAGAAGGCCCTCAATGCAGGCTATATCCTAAATGGTGAGCCTTTCCCTGTCTTTTACTCTCTACCAAGGATGTGACCCTTCTTATCACTACAGATCTGGGCAGGGGTAATCTGAGGCAAGACACTCTTTTCTGGATTTTCACAGCATCCATGTGACTCCAGGAGACCTTAGGTCATGTGGTTCATATCACTGTGGGTGGAAACAGCCTAGTGAATTAAAATGCTAGTCGTTAATAAAACTTCTATTTGCACAATGCTCTACCCTTTATCAGTCACTCTTGTATATATGTTTATTCCCCACACCAATCCTAAGAAGGAGAATATGGATGTGGAAGTAAAGGCTCAAAGAATTAAGTGACTTTCTCAGGATCATACAGTCTAGGGCCTCAGTTTTTTGCATTCCAAGCAGAGTGACTTTTCTCCCACTGGCCTCTAGGTTTGACCGTGTCCATCCCTGGTTTGGAAAGGGCTCTACAGCAGTATACTCTAGAACCGTCGGAAAAACCTTTTGACCTCAAGTCTGTGCCCTTGGCCACCACTCCCATGGCAGAACAAAGAACAGGTAAGTAACATCTGTACTTCTTTCAGAGGCTCTCAGGTTTAGGCCTCCATTGGAGGGTCTGCATTGGCTGTGAAGCCACTAAATCTAACCAGGATGGATGTGGTTGTGCTGGGAGGAGGGAATAATCCTTTTTGTCCCTGGCTCCAGGAAATGGAGACACACACAAATACTTACTCTCTTTCTTACATGTTGTATACTACACACTCAGGAAATTATAATCCCTAAATAACAGCACTATGCTCAATGCCACACTGCCCCACTACTGTGCCTCATTAGTGGAGTTGTTGATCACCGTGTGTATTTGCTTCTTCAGAAAGCACCCCCATCACAGCAGCCAAGCAGCCAGAGAAAGTGGCAGCTACCCGACAGGAGATTTTCCAGGGTGAGTAGCAGTACTTGGTGGGTCTCTCAGAAGGCAGGGCTCAGTCTCCTCAGCTTTGGAGTAGTTGCTCTGCTCAAGGGAATTCAGGGTAAGAACTGTTGTTTATTGGGTCTGTCCCGAGTGCTGGACCCCAATAGTACTTTAGACAGTATATTTGATCCTCATTTGGAGGATATTAGGTCCATTTGGAATCTGATGAATTCAAAGTTCAGAGGGAGTAATTTGCCCAAGGTTGCACAACCAGGAAGTGAAGGGGCTGGAATTAAGATCCAAATAAAACTGACTCAGAGCCAGCTCTCAGCCTTGATTCTGAAGACTAAAACCTCTGGAACCCAGGCCAGTTCAGGATGTCTGATTAGGCACAGTTGGGGTCCAAAGACACTGGTACTTTTTCTTGGGTTCCAGATGTGTTTACTCTATGTTGTATTGTAACATTTTGTTTAAGTATCTATGTATTCTTCTGGACTTGCATTTTTAAGGGGCAAAGCAGTGTATCTAATTGCCATACCATTTTATCCATTGCATTCCTACCTTCAAGGACTAGCACATACCCCTCTTCCTTTGTGAAGCCCTCCCTGATCATCTAAGCTCTTCTGTCTGATCACTTCTACTCCATCTCTTCTGTTTTCTCTTAATATAGTTCTATGTAGTTGTTTACATGTTCTGTCTTTTATTTTCTCTACCACAGCACTTAGCATAGTGCCTTTCTTCCTCAGAGCAGGCCCAGTTATTGTTGAACTGAGTTAAATTCCAGAATCCTATCTCCTGTCAACATACTATCTTCCAGATTCAGGAAAACTAGGATTCTGAGCTAACTGGGATCGCTCTTAATCTGAAACTTTTCCTTCTGTATTAGTTCCCTCATGCTGCTATCACAAGTCACCACAATCTTAGTGGCTTAACACAACACACATTTCTTACCCTACAAGGTCAGAAGTCCAAAATGGGTGTTGTTGTACTGGCAGGTACCTGAGTAGCAAAATATCAGATCCCTGGCCTCAAGGTACAATTCCTGTCCTTAAGCAGTTCAATTTAATTGGGAAGACAAGTTTAAAGTCTTGGAGCATTAGTCTTCAAATATCATCAGGTGTCAAGTCATCTGAGGAACTTGTTAGAAATTCAGAATCCTGAGTCCTAAACCCAGAGATTTTGATAAAGCAGATTTGGGATGGATACAGAAATCAGAGTTTTTAATAAGCCTTCACCCTCAGGTAATTCTGACACAGGTAATCCATGACCACAGTTTGAGGAATCCTGCCCCTGCCGTAGAATAGGGAAGCAAGCAGCAGCTTTAGCCATCGTAGGCAGACACCATGTGCAGACAGCCGCCAGATGCCTCATTTACCTGGGCAGGCCATGGTGGGGGTCCATAGGGCTAGGGCTTACCGGATGCCCACAGACCACTCTAAGTTGGGTTTTTTGCAACACTCTGAATCTGAACATATCCCTTTTTCATAATGTATTTTTCAATTTTAGTTGATATACAATATTATATTAGTTTCAGGTATACAATAAAACATTTTTTATTGCCATTTGTCTTAGCTGACAAATGTACAGGACCAGATTGTTCTTTTACCTGATTCTGTAGCAACATTCATCCCATCCTCTTAGTATTTTCTTACTTTCTACCTTCTTTTAAGAATTTTTGCTGAGCTTCTAAACTTAAGAAAGGTCTCCACATGGATTATGCCTACAACGTTGAGGTCTCCCAGTTAGTTTGTTGCTTCTGAGGTCTTTTGTGGGACAGAGGGGAGGAGAATATTCATAGTGGGCAGTACAACTTGGACACAGTTAGGGAGATGAGAAAATGTATCAGTGTATTTAGGAAGTAGTAAACAGTTGTATATACATATCCATCCATCTCAGTAGGGTGAAACACCTTAAGAATTGGGCATGAGCATTTATTAGAAATCATCACAAGTTGGTCTGAGAATTGAGAAGCTGAATAATTGTGTGGTCTGTGGTTTTCAGAGCAATTGGCAATAGTGCCAGAGTTCCATGGGCTGGGACCCCTCTTCAAGTCCTCGCCTGAGCCTGTGGCCCTCACTGAGTCAGAGACAGAGTATGTCATCCACTGCACTAAACACACCTTCACTGACCACATGGTGTTCCAGGTGAGCAGGGAGCGCTGAGGTCCTGCTGAAGCCTCCTGGGGCCAGGGAGTGTTTCCAGGTCTGATGGGTCCTATAGGATAATGGCTCCCCATACACTACATTGGTAACTGGGTCTGTCACCAGCTGGTATGTCTCTTACACCCTTGACCCAGGATATTTTTGGCTTCCGAGTGTCAGCATGGAGACAAGGAACCTGAGCAGGGTAACTGGGATGGGAGTCAGGTTGACTCATGGAGTGAGAGATAGAATCTCCTGCCTGTTCTACTGCAACAGAGCTTAGACCTAGAACAGTATCTTAAGTAATCCCCTACCCCCTGGTCCAGTTTGACTGCACAAACACACTGAATGACCAGACCTTGGAGAATGTCACAGTACAGATGGAGCCCACTGAGGCCTATGAGGTGCTTTGTTACGTGCCTGCCCGGAGCCTACCCTACAACCAGCCTGGGACCTGCTACACGCTGGTGGCACTGCCCAAGGAAGACCCCACAGCTGGTGAGTTAATCTCTAGATACTTTTAGGATCAGAATGACCTGGGCAGCTTGTGCACCAGCCATTTATCTCTTATTAAGAGCTTTAACTCCTTGATTTCAGTCCTGAGGAAAAGAAAAATGGCTAAGTTCTGGGTACTTTTCGTTTTCTTCTCATAGAAGACCTGTGGGGATTAGTACCGCCATCCCTATTCATAGATGAAGAAACTGAGACGGGTTAAATGGCTTGTCTAAGTTCAAACGGCTGGTAAGAGGTAGAACCCAGGTCTATTGGGTCCTCAAACCAGTACCCTTTTATTTTACCATGAAAGAGTACAAAGACAGACACAGATACCAAAACATCCCAAATCTTTTCCTTCCAAAGAAACCACCAGCTTCTTTTTCCAACCTGTGACAGTGAGCCTGCTACTGTTATGTGGATGTAGCCATTGTGTGTCATTTCTGCTTTCCTCTTCTTCCCCACAAGAGGACGCCTCAAACCCATGACTTGACTCTCATGCCCTTCAACAAGGTGTTGCCTTCTGTCCAGATTTGTGGGGTTGGAAGGCATGTTGCCACTACTGATAATGTGGCAAAGGCCTAGAGAGCCAGCTGTTGTCACCTGCCCCATGGTGGAGCTCATCCCCTGTAGTAGCTAGGGATATCCTGACTACCCAGCCTTTCTTTCCCACAGTGGCCTGCACATTCAGCTGCATGATGAAGTTCACTGTCAAGGACTGTGACCCCACCACTGGGGAGACTGATGATGAAGGCTATGAGGATGAATATGTGGTAAGAAGCTAGGGTCAGGAGGCTCAGTTTTTTTGCCTGAAGTTGAGAGCAACTCCCTCCAGAAGCAGACAACCAGACTTGAAGCATTTTCTTGCTGTTTTGAGCTTTATAGCTCTCTTTGAAAGAAACTTTTTAACTTGAAAAAAATGCATGCTCATGTGAAAAGAAAACTTGGGAAATACAAAAACAAAGTATAAACAAACATTACCCATAGTCTTTGGAAGTTATTTTGGGGTGGGAGTGAAGAATTTTATAATTGAGGTCATTCTGTACATTATAGATCTTGGCTGTTTTCACGTGAAACCATAGTGTATTTTCCCATGGCATTATAAATATTTCATAAACATGATTTTTAATGACCTTAAAATATTCTTATATAGCTATATCATAACTCACTTGATTCCTTTAATGTTAGGCATTTGGGATTCCACATTTTTACTATTTATGAATGCTTCCTTAAACATCCCTGTGGGTACAAATTTTTATCTGCATTTCAGATTATTTCCTTCGCATAGATTTCTACAAGGGTAGGGATGATTTTAAGACTTTCCGATTCAGATTGTCAAATTACTTACTATAAAAGTTGGATGAGTTTGCATCTGCTGGCAAGCCTTTTTATACACTGAAACAGCCCTTAGCCCTCCTACTGTTGGGCCTAAGTCCTACTTTTGCACACCTTAAACATCTGCAAAAGTTGATGCTCAGTGAAGATCTGTTGGTTGAGTGAATGGGAAACCTTTATGTATACTTAGTCCAAGGTGAGGGTGGTAATTATGTGTCATGTTCAGGGAGCATACAGCTAAGATGGAGGTGTGGGTCAAATATATGTCAGTCCCAAAAGATACAATTGAGGTTAAAGGGAGGACCTGTAGGAGTGACAGAGTCAAACTGCAGTGAATGCTCCCACACAGTACTTGGATCCTTGCTGATTTTAGGCAGGCTTCAGAAGGGATGTGATCTTACAGCTAACACCCTCAGGTGAGGACTTGGGTCAGAGTGTTTTCCAAGGGACTACTTGACTGTGAGCACTTTGAGGATAAGTACCTGATCAAGTTGCTGTATGGCCCCAGAGCCTAGCAGTATTCACCACCTAGAAAGTAACTACTCAATGTATTTTGGGAGGATGTGAGCAGTGAGTTCAGAACAGAGGCCCAAAGGTGTAGAGAGCAAGGACTCTCCACTTGAGGTGTGTGCCTAACTTTTAACCTCCATCTCCCTAGCTGGAAGATCTGGAAGTCACTATAGGTGATCACATTCAAAAGGTTATGAAGCTGAACTTTGAAGCTGCCTGGGATGAGGTAGGAGATGAGTTTGAGAAGGAGGAAACATTCACCTTATCTACGACCAAAACTCTTGAAGGTAAAATCCTTGGCTACTGTTGAAGTACTTCTCATATTCCCTCCTGGACCCTTCTCTAGGATCCAGGGCAATAACTACAGCATATACTTCATATGCTGCTACATTAAAAGCCCCTCAGAACAGGGTTAGGGGATGGAGGAGTTGTGATGGCACAGAGGAGACAATTTATGAGACTTAACTAATACAAAGCAATATTGAATGTAAACTAATTGAAAAATGAAATTAAAAAGAAAGATATGTCGCTTAATGATACTAGGATTTCTCCCTACAGAGGCTGTGGGAAATATTGTGAAATTCCTGGGAATGCACCCTTGTGAGAGGTCAGACAAAGTGCCTGATAACAAGAATACCCACATGTTACTCCTGGCCGGTAAGCAACATTTCCTGTTGGGAAGGGCTTGGGTAGTTTATACCCTGGATGCCATTGCATCCTAGGCTGTGGGCTCCCACTGGGAACACAGGGAGACCAAATTCCTGGTGTTGAAAATTCACAAAGTGGTGGCAACTTCTGGTCAAGAGGGAGGTGTAGGTAGACACGCTTCACCTCCTTGCATAACCATACGAAGGATCGCAACTAACCTCGAAACAAAAACACCTAGAACTGCCAGAAAATCTAACTGTGTGGAAGTCTGACAAACAAAGATTTAAAGAAGCCATATTCATCCAGACCAGTAGGAGGGCCAGAGACAAGGAGCCAGGGCAGAGAGGGCTCAGTGTGGTGGCAGTGAGGTGGCCAGTGGAACACGCCACCCACAGTCACATGTGGTGGATTAAATTGGGAGGGATACTTTGGGAACAAGCAATTCTAGCCCAAGGCCAGACTGCGCAGCCCAGGTTTCCAGTGCCGGGAAAATAAAGCCTCATAGCTTCTGGCTGTAAAAGCCAGTGGGGTTTGGGGTGGCAGAAGAAACTGCCAGTCTCTTGGAAGAGGCAGTTTAAAGGGCCCACAGTCCTGGAACAAACGCAAACTCAACCACTTTGTAAACCACCACCGGGGCAGCAGCTAGAAGGGAAACCAGTCACATACAGAAAGGGGGTGAAGTGACTGGAAATGGTGCGAGTGCCGAGCAAGCCTCAGCAGCATTGACCTCTCTCTGATCCTTCCCCCACATATAGAGCCGAAAGTAGTAAAGTGTATTGCCCCACCCTGGCAAATACCTAAGGCTCCACCCTATAAAACTTAACAGGTACACTAAGAGAGTCAAAGGAGCTCTACATAATACACAGGAACAAACACAGAGAGGATGCCAAATCAAGGAGACAAATATGGCCCAGAGAGTTCTGGCCAAGGTGGAGGCATAGGTAGAAACCCTTTGCTTCCTTGAACAACCAAAAGGAGGATAATAACCAATCTAAAATAAATGAACAACCAGAAGTGCCAGAAAATAAAACTGCATGGCACTTTGACAACCAAAGAAGTAAATAAACAGTCAACCAGACCAACCAGACTGTTAAGGTGGGCAGACGGAGAGAACCCGAGGCAAAGCAGTGGACCAAGCGGGCGGGGCTGGGTGAGAGAAGCTGCAATGAGTCGATGGACCGTTTCGGGGGGCCTGGCTGAAGGGGTAACTGAGACTCAGCTGTCTGTGGACTACAGCAGGGGTTCCCGCAGTGGGAGAAACTCCCAGTCTCACACAGGTTTGTTGGAAAGTGGGTCTAGAGCCGAGCAGGCAAACTGCATTGTTCCCTCTCTGGCCTTTCCCCCACAGACAATGCCGCAGCGCAGCAAAGGGTTACCTGCCATGGTGAATACCTAAGGCCCCACCCCCTTACAACTTAACAGGTGTGCAGAGGCAAAGAAATAGGGCTCAAAAGAAAGAACAGAGCAAAACTCCAGAAAGAAAGCTAAGCAATGAGGTGATAGCCAACCTATCTGATGGAGAGTTCAAAGCCCTGATAATCAAAATGCTCACAGATTTGATTGAACTTGGTCAAAAAATGAAAGAACAAATGAAGGCTACCCAAAGTGAAATGAAGCAGAATGTTTAGGGAACCAACAGTGACAGGAAGGAAACCAGGACTCAGAGCAACAATTTGGAACAAAAGGAAGAAATAAACATTCAACTGGAACAGAATGAAGAAACAGGAATTCAGAAAAATAAAGAGAAGATTAGGAACCTCTGAGACAACTTGAAATGGTCCAATTCAGAATTAAAGGGGTACCAGAAGGAGAAGAACAACAGCAAGAAATTGAAAACTTCTTTGAACAAATAATGAAGAAAAACTTACCCAATCTGGTGAAGGAAATAGACTTTCAGGAAGCCCAGAGAATCGCAAGGAATTTGGACCCAAAGAGGAGTATACCAAGGCACATCATCAAGTTGCCCAAGATTAAAGATAAGGAGAGAATCTTAAAAGCAGCAAGAAGAAAGGAGAAAGTTACCTACAAAGGAGTGCCCATGAGACTATAGCTACTGATTTCTCAAAAGAAACCTTGCATGTAAGAAGGGGCTGGAAAGAAGTATTCCAAGTCATGAAAGGCAAGGACCTACATCCAAGATTACTCTACCAGCAAAGCTATCATTCAGAATGGAAGGGCAGATAAAGTGCTTCCCAGACAAGGCAAAGCTAAAGGAGTTCATCATCATCAAGCTATTATATGAAATGTTAAAAGGACTTATTTAAGAAAAAGAAGATCCAAACTATGAACATTAAAATGACAACAAACTCATGGGAATACGGGAAAATGGCCACGGGGACAGACCAGGTAGTGGTACTTGGCCTTTTTGCTGTTAGCCTGATCATCTTCACCTACTATACCACCTGGGTGATTCTCTTGGTCCCCAGCACCACCAATTTAGGGCAAGTGCTCCATAAACAACTATTAAATAAATGAAGGAAGGAAACAAACCAAGGCACACAAAATGCCATCATCTTAAAGAAAAGCAAATGTTCCCCAGTGGTTTGATTGGGGTCAGCCCCTGAGATGGAAGTGGAAGGTAGGGTTTGTGGGAGCTGAGCAAGGCTGGAAATGCACACCAGAGCTCTTCCCACAATGCCAGCCATTCGTCGACAGCCAGCGTGTCATCCACAAGTGTTTCCTGTCCCAAGCCTATGCCGTGGCCATCCCACTAGCTGCTGGTCTCCTGCTGCACCTGTTTGTGGGAGTGTTGATCACCTATGTGATGCTCAAGAACCAGAAGGTGACCAGGGAGGATGAGGTTTTCGACTCCTTCTCTGCCTCCCCTTCAGGGCATACCAAAGGTGCGGACCCCTCAAGCATAGCTGCCCTGGAGACACCCGTGAGGGATGGAGCCATTCACCTTTGACTGACCAAAACCCCCACTCCTTTCCTGTTCACTCTTCCAGAGCCTGGAGGGAGTACCTGGAATTCTCCCTCTCTCCCTCTTCTGGCTCAGAGTCTGAAAGATGCTTGTCTTCCCTACCTTACCTTCATATCCCCTGTTAGTTTTTCCTCAGGGTTTTACCCTCTTGCCTCAGTTTCTCTCCTGTTACTTCCTGATGTTTGAAATTAGCAGATTCTGAGACATCACCTGGCCTGTCCCCACATTTCCTTTTCCTCCACAAACATAGCTTTTCCAGGTCTGACATAGCCTGGGACCCCACAGGACTTCTGGATCTGGAAAGCTTAGGGAGAGGACTGACAGGCCTTGGGACCAGCACCAGGCCTTAGGGCACATTAAAATGGTAACAGCAGGCCCTCAGACCTACTTCTCATGGAGGCCCAGCCCCTCAGCCCCTAGTACTGGCATATTGAGGAGAGCTGGACAATAAACATGGATGGTGTGTTTAAAAAGAAACAAAATGACAACAAACACAGCTACCAACAACTGAATCTAAAAAGCAAAAACAAACTAAGCAAACAACTAGAATAGGAACAGAATCATAGATAATGTAGATCATTTGGAGAGTTATCAACTGGGAGGGGCAAGGTGGAGAATGAGGGAAAAGGTACAGTGATTAAGAAGCATAATTGGTAGGTACAAAATAGACGGGGATGTTAAAAATAGTACAGGAAATGGAGAGGCCAAAGAACTTTCATGCATGACACATGGATATGAACTAAGGTGGAGGAATTGCTGGATGGAAAAGGTTACCAGGTAGAGGGGGGCAAAGGGGGAAAAATTTGGACAACTAATAGCATAATCAATAAAATATACTTAAACTCACAAAGTAAAAAAAAGGCCTGCAGTGAAATGTCTCCCTCCTGACCCCTGCTGCCAATCATCCAATTCCCTTCCAATGAACAACCATTGTTACTATTACAAACAATGCCAATATTCCAGTGATTTTTTAAAGTATTTTTTTATTTATTTTTAGAGAGGGGTAAGGAAGGAGAAAGATGGAGAGAAACATTGATGTGGGGACCTGGCCCACAACTCAGGATGTACCCTCACCAGGAATCCAACTGGCAACCTTTTCATCCATAGGCTGGCACTCAATCCACTGAGCTGCAGCAGCCAGGGCTTCTTCCAGTGATTTTATGGATATAAAAGCTAATATGTACATATCTCCCTTTTTAATTCACATGTGTGGCTCAGTTGGGGCATTGTCCTATAAAGCGAAAGCTTATAGGTTCATTTCCCTGCCAGGGCACATACCTAATTTACGGGTTCAGTCCCTGGTCGGGGTGCATACGAGAGGCAACTGATCAGTGTTTCCTTTTCTCTCTTTCCCTTCTCTCCTGGGGCAATAAGCATGTCCTCAGGTGAGGGTAAAAAATTTTTTTAAATTCAAATGTTTATGTACAGATGGTTTTATTTTTCACTTGACAGTGCATCTTGGAAATCTTCCCTGTCAACACAGAGAATTTCCTAATTATTTAAGAAATTGTGGTTAAAAATACCTAACATCAAATTTACTATTTTATCAATTTTAGGTGTACAGTGGCATTAAGTATATTCATATTATTGTGCAGTTATTGCCATCATCCATTTTCAGATCTTTTTTTTTTATCTTCCCAAACTGAATCCTCATTTTTTGGGGTAGCTGCCTCAAATTCCATTTTGTGGATATACCATAATTTTATAAAACCAGCCTGCATTAATGAACATGTAGATTATTCCAGTCTTTTGCTATTACAAACAATGCTAAAGTGAATAATCACATACACACACATACTTTATTTTGCTTGTGTGCACTGAGGTCCAAGTATGTTTCTTATTTTGATAAATATTTCCCATTGCCTTCCATAAAAATTGTGTGCCTTCTCATATTCTGGACAGTGCAGTATGTTATCAAACTATATGACCTTTGCCAGTCTGGTTGGAAAATGCTATCTTGGTGTAGTTTTATTTTACATTTCTTGTATATTGAATGACATTAAGCATCTTCGGAAATACGAAGTACCATTTGTATTTATTTCCTGTTTTGTGAATAATTTTCATATTCTTTGCCTAATATTCTAATAGGAATGGAATTTTAAGCATTTATCATAGAAATTTTTAAGCACAAAAAATTAAATAGTACAATGAACCCCTCCATGTGCTCCTCTTCAGCTTCAATAGCTGTAGCATCTATAACCCTACTCATTGTCTTCTTCCCCAGATTATTTTAAAGCAAATTACAAATACAGCATTGTATATGTAAATCTTTTGTATCTGTATGTTCCTGTAAGAAATAATGACGCTTTATTTTAGGGGGGGATACAATTATCACACTTAAAACAATGAGCAAAAGGAAATAGATTTTTTTTTTTTTCTGAGTGTTTATAAACAGGGTTGGGAGGTAGCTCTGCTTCAGTGCCCTGCTCACAGCTGACAGTCCCTAAACCCATGTTTCTGGCCACAATGAAGCCATCCAGTCCCCTGGGTCTTGCTGACACCTGTTCTGTGGTTTGATCGAGGTGGGGCTGTCCCTTCATCTGTGCTCTTAGATTCAGCCAACATGTGTGAGAGCCTCTGTGATACCAGGGAAACTCTTTTATGTCCATTAATTCATTTGATCTTTGGCAGAAGTTTAAAATATGATTAATATTCTCTTCCACTTGTTGAGGGTACTAAAGCTCAGAAGTTAAGTGACTTGTGCAAGCCCTCACTTACAGATTTTAGCCCGGTTTTCCAATTCCCAGACCCACTTCCATTTCACTACCCTAGAGCTGCCCTGATCAGTTGCTGCAAATGCCACTTCAGCATAACCTCTGCAGCCTCCTGCCTTATACGCCTGTACTTCTCTCTTCCAGGTGTGTTCCGGGGTGGTCATGACATCCTGGTGCGCTCCCGACTGCTGCTTTTGGACACAGTTACGATGCAGGTGACAGCCAGAAGTTCAGAGGAGCTGCCAGTAGACATCATCTTGGCATCTGTGGGCTGAGGCCACCCTGCATAGACCCTACTCCTTCCTTTTCCCAACACTATGCGGAATTCAGACCTTCCTCATGTACCCAGTGGAAACTCCTTCCTAAGCATTTGTATTCAAAAACAATTAGGAATCATTGGGATTTTTTTTTTTTTTTTAACCTTTACCCCAGGACTGTTAGGAGGTAACTTTTTTTTTTTTTTTAAGAGTAATTTTAGCTTCTACTAGAACTTGCTACCCTACCTGCTAGGGAAGGACATCACAAGTTAATAAAATGCTCGCATCTCTTGAATTTATCCCCAGAGAAACCATCTTATCCCTATAAATAAATCAGCGTGTATTTACTGAACGACTGCTACTTCTGCAGACTCGTGTTTAGGGGCTCCGCCTTCCTCTTTTGGCCTCCCCACCACCAAGAACACCTATTCTATCCCTTCTACATCTATAGCAGCCAAAGGGTTGCCATGAGGCAGGGCCCTCTCCTACTCATTCATCTCTCTCCAAGCTCCACACCCAGGAACAGGAGCAGTGCAGGTTTGCTGAGAATGACACCAGCTGACATGACATTCTTTGAGTGCATGCATTCTTGCATTTTCACAGGTACACTCCTTTCCTAGGTGATAGATGGAGGTCCCAGAGGGCTTTGGATCTATCACCAGGTCTGAAGTAAAATGTGCACTGGAATTTGCCTGCTTCTGCTTTGGTCCAATTCAGGGAATGCACAAAAGGGAGAGAGCACTTTATTGGCTCCAGATGCAGAAATCCCTGTTTTTTACCTCAAGGGAGCAGGTTGTGGCCACCTCAGCTGCATTTGTAAACGCAAGCCAAGTGGTTTTACCAACTTTGTGGCTGAAAATCAGCTACAAAGCCCATTTTTAAAAATCCAGGCTTCATATGGCTGGTGTAATTCAGTGGATTGAGCACAGGCCTGCAAGCCAAAGGGTCGCAGGTTCGTTTCCCAGTCAGGCCATATGCCTGGGGGGCATTCAAGAGGCAACCACACATTGATATTTCCCCCTCTAAAATAAAATCTTGTTTTAAAGAAATCCAGGCCTCAGCCTTAGGTACCCAGATGGGTAAGGGGCTGAAGGTGAGGGCCTTGAGAGGGCTCGTTCTGGTGCCCACTGAAGTTAATATGTTCGATTCGTGAAAGCTTTCCTGATGGTCCAGTATTTGCCCCAAACTATGAGATAGTTAATAGGACTGTGAAGTAAAATGTTTTCTGATTTCACCCCTACCGTGACCTGGTGCCCTAGAGTTATTTAGCATCTCTGCCAGCGTCCTTGGAACAAGCCTTGTCCTTATGGATTTTTCCCCAGCCGCATTCCTTCGCTTTGCTGTGGAAGGGCAGTTAACCCCTCAGTGGGGGACGAATATGGAGGAAAGTGTAGCTCCAAGAACCCTAGTATCAAGGATCTTGCAAAGGCAACCCTGGTCTCCTGAGGCACTTAGAGAAGGTTGAGATCCCGGAGACCATTTTCCCTGGTCATGATGGGAGAGGGAAATAAGCCTGAACTGCGGGGGTTTTAGGGACATGAAGGGAGCCACCCTCTACTTGGAGGTGGGGCCAGGCTACGTAGCCGGGGCGGGGCCGGGAGCGCGGCCTGCGGAGAGTGACGCTGCCTGCCGGCTGGTGCCGAAATAAAGGTAAGACCTCAGGGGTAACTGGGCTGAGTTAGAGTGAGGAGATATAGACTACTGGTGCTGGCAGAGGTGGGGGTCAGGCGACGTGGGCGGCTGACTGGGGCCAGGGCTGAGGGGCGGGGCGGGGCGGGACGGGGTGAGGCGACTCTGGAGGCCGGTGGACGCCGAAGTGGGGAGGTGGGGTAGGTAGGGCCAATGGCAGGACCTTAGCCCTGGTGCGGAGGGCCCAGGTGACGGCAGCGGGCGGCCTTGAGACCACCTTGATACCGATACTTGCTCCAGAGGTGGGGTGTTGTGACCTGGCGATCCCTGTTACTGGAGATCAGAGGAGCCACGATGGACAAGGAAGAGGCTAAGTTTGGATACTACCAAGGGGAGGCATCTGGTTGCCATCATCGGGATTAGCTGGTGCTCGCTGGTATGAGGCTCTAATTAACCCCAGGAGGGGAGAAAAGGAAAGGGGAGTGAGGGTGAGACAATATGGACAAAAAGAGTCACCCAGAGGAAGGAGCTAGTGGCTAAAACCTCCTAATGTTTTGCGATCTAAAGGTTGTGAGAGGCCGCATTGAAGAATGTGTGGGCGAACATCCTGCCATTTACCCAGAGATGTTCTCACAAGAGCTTGTGCCTATCAGGATCGGCAGGGCCAGCAGCGGCTTCCAGAGTGGAGACATCCTGACAAGTACTGCCCCTCTTACAACAACAGCCCTCAATCAAACAGCCCAGTGCTTCTGTCTCGACTGCACTTTGAGAAGGTAACCACTTTATCTGCCTGGCATTGTGGTGCTTATCTACTTCTACGTAGATAACCTTTAAACAATGACCCTTAAACAATGCGGGAAGGGGAGGCTGGGTAGGGATTCTAATAATCCCACACCCCCCCGCAAAAGTCTGAAAATCTATATATAACAACTTTTGACTCTCAAAAAATTTTACTAGTAGCCTGCAGTTGGCCAAAAAAGCCTTACCAGTAACACAAACAGTAGATTAACACATATTTTGCCTGTCGTATGTATTATAAACTGTATTCTTACAATATAGTAAGCTACAGAAAAGAAAATGTTATTGAGAAAATCATAAGGAAAGTACATTTACAATGTTTATTGAAAAAAAAATCCACATATAAACAGACCCATGCAGTTCAAACCCGTGTTATATTTGGTTTGGTGTGTGTGCTCGGCCTCTGAGGTACATTGAAAAACAGTCCTTATTTGACCCCCAGTTGAGAACCACTCTGGGCTTCACTGAAATGAGTTTTATTGGTATCTTCTCATCTCAGGCTCAATTTAAGTGTCTTCTTTATACAGACATTCTACCCATAATGCATGTCAAATTTATATGACTCTTGTATCTGAATATACTTTTTAAGACAACATCTTTCCAACCTCACTGATCATCAGGGTCTTTTGAATATCTTTAAAAAAAGAAAAAGATTTCTATGTCCCTTACCAGTTGTGTTGAATCAGAATCTCTAGGCCTAAAGCAGAATTAAGACTAGTTAATCTAAAATACCTCTAATGTTTCTTGACCACTGAAATTAGTATTCTTTCTGCTTGTGTTTTTAATCTTTCTATATTTATTTTTTACTAAAGTTAGAAACAGAAGTATTTCGTGTGATTATCTGAAATTTAATTGATTCCATTGTGTTTATAGTATTTACCCACCACAGTGTTGGAGTGACCAATAATATATAATCATGTTTTGGCTCT
>VMDR010005338.1:21570-52546 GCA_007922815.1 Macrotus californicus | reverse complement strand
AGGCAGCATCTCTCTCCTTAATTTTCTCATCCTTTGAAATTAAGGGAAAAGTGGCATTCAGGCACAGGACAACACTCAGGTGCAGGCTGCCTTTTTAACCAAACCAAAAGCATAGTTAGGGAGTATTTTTCTGCGTGCTGCCTCGTGGCAACATAGAAAGGGATTTGGCAACTACTACTTTTTGCCATTATAGGCTTTCCCTCACCCCAGGTATGGAATGATTATTCCTTTATATGTAAACGTTGATTGTTTTTGTTTTTGTTTTTTCGATTCTGTTCTTAGGGGAAAAGCCATATGTTTGTACAGTCCCTGGATGTGACAAAAGGTTTACAGAATATTCCAGTTTGTACAAACATCATGTTGTTCACACTCACTCGAAACCATACAACTGTAACCACTGCGGGAAGACATACAAGCAGATCTCCACCCTGGCCATGCACAAGCGGACCGCCCACAATGACACTGAGCCAATCGAGGAGGAGCAGGAAGCCTTTTTCGAGCCTCCCCCAGGTGAGGATTTTGTCTGGAATATCTGTCTCTGTGTTTGAGAATCAACAGTAATAAACATAATTTATGATTCATAGTATTTTCTCAAATCATAAAGTTTCATTCAGCTAAGCACACAACCATTTAATTTACAGTTGTGACAAATGTTATCAAAGAAAGGTACTTGGTGCTTTAGGATATATAAGAAGGGAACTTCGCCTAGTCTGGACCTCAGGGAAAGCTTCCCCAAGGAGGTGATTTCTGGAGAGATCTAGAGGGTTAACTAGGTGGAGAGGCAGGGGTTAGAGGAGGTGGGAAACGGAGCAAAGGCCAGAAAACATTTCAAATGGAGGGACTGGCACATGGGAAAAACCCAGAGGTTCAAGAGAGCAAAGTGTATTGGAGACTGAAAGAAGCCTGGCCAGTGCGGCACTTCTGCCTGGGAAGGTGGCATAGAATGAGGTTGGAGAGCCAGGCAGGGGCAGCTAGATTACCGGGGTATGTTAAAGATGTTGATCTTAGCCGAAAGAGCAGTGAAGCTCTCCCAGATAATTCTTAGTTGATTCATGCGCTTGCTGTGAGGTAGTGTTGTAGAAGGCAAAAACATTCATTTCAATGAGAATAAACTCTTGAGCCCTGGCTGGTGTGGCTCAGTGGACTGAGCTCCAGCCCTCAAACTGAAAGGTGGCTGGTTCAATGCCCAGTCAGGGCACGTGCCTGGGTTGCAGGCCAGGTCCCCAGTTGGGACTGTGTAAGAGTCAACCCATTGTCTCTCTCACACATCGATGTTTCTCTCCCTCTCTTTCTCCCTCCCTTACCCTCTTTCTAAAAATAAATAAACCTTTTTTAAAAAAAGTATAAACTCTTAAAAAATATTTCAGAGAACTACATTATATGATTTCATATATATAACTCAGCACAAGTAAATAGGAAAAATGAAGTAGGTTTTGCTAAACCAATTATAGATTGTCTCAATGTTTTATTGAGTACCTCCTAAATGAATTAAATTTGAAAAACTTTTAAAAATAAAACCTTTCCCATTCTTAACAACACTGAAAACATTTAGGTGGAACTGGGGTTGGAGAAGAAGGCAAAGAACAGATCACTCACCCCCGATCAGATGATCCTTGCGCCCCTGATTTGTCTTTTCAGATGTCTGTCACGTGATAGAAAGTAACAAGCCCTTCAGTCTTGAATGTTCTACTATTTTCTAGCCCACACACTCTGAGTGTCTATGGTTAAATGTTACAACAGCTGCTGAATCCTTGCAGTTAGTAAGCAGGTGTTACTGTGGCAAACTTAGGTTTTAAGACTCTTTCTTTTTTTTAAGCTTCCTTAGTCTCTTTCTTAAATATTGATATTTCAGATTGTCAGAATTTCTTGTACTCAAGAAAATAGTCTATATTATAATATATATTCTGTTCTTAAAAAACAACAACTAAGACTGTTTTTTCAAAAATAGGAACGGAGACCTGGCCAGGCAGCTCATTTGGTTAGAGCATTGTCCTGATACACCAAGGTTGTAAGTTCGATCCCCAGTCAGGGCACGTACAAGAATCAGCCAATGAGTGCATAAATAAATGGAACAACAAATCAATACTTCTTTCTCTCTCTCCCTATCTCCCTTACCCCTGTTCTCTCCACTCTCTTCTCTCCCTTTATCCCCCTTTTTTCCTTTTGCTCTCTAGAATAAATAATTTTTAAAAACCTACTTTGCTTTTAAAAAAGAAAGAAAGAATAGCCCTGACTGGTGCGGCTTGGTTGGTTGGGCACAGTCTGCAAAGTGAAAGGTCGCCTGTTTGATTCCCAGGCAGGGCACATGCCTGGGTTGCAGGCCAGGTCCCTGGCCAGGGCAAGTAGGAAAGGCAATAGATTGATGTTTTTCTCTCCAATCGATGTTTCTCTCCCTCTCTCTCTCCCTCCCTTCCCCTCTCTGTAAAAATTTAAAAAATAAAATAAAATCTTTAAAAAAAAGACTGGAGATGGATTTGTGTACCTTTTCTCTTACCTGATCGTGTAAGTTGTATAAACTGTTGGAATAATGACATATAAATGGCTATGGAATAGAACAAAAAGTGAAGTAATGACTGCCCTGGAGATTACACCAAGATGACTGTAGCCGTATGAGTGCATGCATCAGCCACTAACGTTAAGTACTTTTAAATTAGCATATAAAGTCCTCCTTTGAAGGAAGAAGATGTATATTTACCCTGTTTCTGCCTTTATGGGAGGTGGAAGGTCAGAGAAGAAGAGAGGGGTCAGTAATCTGGGTTGCCAAGTACAGCCGTAAAGGACTGCTGAAATTTCTCTTTACTTGCTGGTTCTTCATGAACTAAAGAAGTGGATGGTGGTTCCTGTTCTGTCACTTATTAAATGATTAACCTGACACCAGATAACATGCCATTATATTTTCTTTACCCAGTGATGTCATTGTGTACTGATGATTGGCAATCAATCACTTGTGTTAAAGAATAACTTAATAGGTGACGTTTACACACCATTCACATTTGTGGTTAATGTTTTTGAAGACTGTCTTATCATTTTTAACAGCTTCTGAAAGACTGTAAGAACTTGCTGTATTGGAGGGGTTATTTGCCCATCAGTCTTCCTGTGTAGTTGCCTTACTTGCTGCCCCAACATACATGCACAGTTATCACTAATTACTCCAACTAAGGCAATGAAAGAAGTCTCTCAAAATTAGAACACTTAACTTTGATATGGAACGGTTTGATCTGGTCTGACTGCATAAATGGAGGTAGAAGAGTTGGAAGGAGGTGCCAGAAGCCATTTTCATTATGTAGACTGTAATACATATACTTTAATTTGTATAAGTTTGTCTATAATATTTAAAATATCCTTTGTTTTCTGAACATCTTGGTTGGTTGGTGAAATAAATGATTCATTTGTTTTAAACAGGTCAAGGTGAAGATGTTCTTAAAGGGCCCCAGATCACATATGTTACAGGTGTAGAAGGGGATGATGTTGTGTCTACACAAGTAGCCACAGTAACACAGTCTGGGTTGAGTCAACAGGTTACACTCATATCCCAGGATGGGACTCAGCATGTAAGTATGCACCGAAGCCAAACAAGTTAAATAATATTTCTCTGAACCTAGGCTTGACAGTCAGGTTGGGTCCCAGTTGAGGAAGTCCTTGAATAGGAGAGCATAAAGTTTGGACTTCAGCTTGTAGGCAGTATTAGCTTTCCTGAAGGTTTTTCAGTCACCTGCTAGAAGAGTCTACATGCAGAGAGATTAACAGAGAGAATGTTTGTGACTCTAGAACTCAAATGGTGTTACTGGTAGAGTTCAAAGGTGAGGTGACGAAGGTGAAATTGAGGGCTTGAGAAGTAAGGAATCCATGTAAAACAGTATGCAGAGAATGGATCAGATTTGGTAGCTGATTAGGTCCAGGAGGTGAGACTGAGAAATCAGCAGAGTCTTGGCTGAGTGATGATGTCATCGTTAAAAGGCGTGAAGTCAGTGATGGGCAAACCTGTAAAATTTCCAAAGTGTGGCTGTCTCCCTACATGGAATCATAGGAGCTTCGCGTAATTAATGGTACAGATGTCTTGATTTCACCTGGAAAAGCAATGTAATGGTTGTTCTCCAGTAGTCAAACTTGTTATGTTTTTTGGATGCTCCTAGCCTAAAATAATTTCATTTTTAAGCTCTAGCTAAGGTTGTCTTAGTACCTGGTAGAAATAGGCAACTGGGGTTCTTTTGCATTTTTATATGTGACTTTTTCCATGGAGAACTCTCTGCTTACCCCCGTCTGTCTCAGAGCTTTACTTCCCATGATTAATCTGCCATTTGTGTTGGTAACTGTTAAGATGCTGACGTTAGCTGGGAGCAGAACATATTCAGGGTTAGAAAATACAAAGCTCTTGTACCATCCCATTTATCTCCCTCCCCTCACTTTTAACATCACTGATTCCACACAGACAGAGGCCCTTTGGTGGTCATTTGATGTAATCTCTGTACAGGAGAAATTCCCTCCAAAGCAGCTCTAAAATACATGAGCAATTTCTCTTTTAAGAGGCAACCTAGCCCTGGCCAGGTAGCTTAGTTGGTTAGAGCATTGTCCCAATACCCCAAGGTTGTGGGTTTGATCCCTGGTGAGGGCACATACAAAAATCATCCAGTGAATGCATCGATAAGTGGAACAACAAATTGATGTCTCCCTCCTCTTTCCTCTCTCTCTCTGAAATCAATAAATAAAATTTGTAAAAAGGCAGCCTGTTCCATTCTTCGATAATTCTAGTGTTTATCACATCGGAACCTCCTGCCATGTCATCTACTCATGGCTCCTCTGCCCATATAGAGTGAGCTCAACCCCTCTCCATGTGCTCCCAAACAACTGTTTTCCCCACCACAATGTTGTATTTTCTGTAGATGGAACCTTCCCATTTCCTTCAGGAATTAGGTTTCTGTTCCATTCCTTTAATCAATTAAACAACAAACACTTAGTGAACATCTACCCAGTGCTGCCTATTGTGGTAGACTTAGTGTGGGGAGACATTCCTAAAAAGAACAGTCACTGCTCATAAAGATGAGTATAAGCCATGTGCTGTGGCAGTCTGGAGGAAGGAGTGAAGGACTCTTGGAGGCCCCTGTGGACAATGGCCATTCAGTTGGATCTTGAACATTTTTCATGAGTTCTCAAGGCAGAGAGTGAAGGATGGGCGAAGTCACGAAGAGAACAGAATATGACACTGTCTGGGACCACAAATGGTTAGCTGTGCTGCCAGTTGCTGTTTTAGAAGCAGTGGCAGATGAGTCTGGAGATGCTGTGAAAGGCCAAACCTGGAAAGTCCTGACTGCCATGGGAGAAGTCTGAACTGTAGTGATGGGGAGTCACTGGGGAATTAAGCAGGGAGCATACTGAAATTTGGTTTTTTAGGTGTCAAGGTAGAATGTGATTAGGGAAGGGTTAGACTGAATACCTGGAAATAAGTAGTATTACAAAAAGTCAGCTGATGGAAAAATAAGGGTCTAAATTGGCAGTAGAGATGGAGAGGAGAAAATGCATTTAAGAAATCCTCATTTTTTTCTGATGATCTCTTTCTAAAATATTAAATGCATATTTGCTCCCAGACTAGCATTATCAAAAATTAGGCCTAGTCCTTAATAAAATTTGCCAAATATAACAAGAGACATTGACTGATTTGTGAAATGTATTGTATTGCAGGTCAACATATCTCAGACTGACATGCAAGCCATAGGCAATACCATCACAATGGTAACGCAAGATGGCACGCCCATCACAGTCCCTGCCCATGATGCAGTCATCTCCTCAGCAGGAACACACTCTGTTGCTATGGTAACTGCCGAGGGCACAGAAGGGCAGCAGGTAATTGTTCTTTTTTTCTTTTATATCAAAACATGTCAACATCTAAATTTTTAATAGATATACGGTGTGATATAGCAGTTAAGGACATAAACTTCAGACTGAATCCCAGTTTACAACTTCTAAGCTACGTAACCCTCTGAGTCTCAGTTTCTCATCATCTGTAAAATAGGATTGTTGTATCTGCCCCATAAGGTTGATATAAGGACTGAATGAGATAATGCATTTAAACTACTCAGCCCATGTATTTATTAGGTGTTCATTAATGATAGCTCTTCCTACAATTATCATCACCAGATTCTTAGGGAAAAATTCATTCGCAAAATTTACTTAATTTTTTGATAATGTTATATATTCACATAGTTCAGAAATCAAAAAGTATGCCCTGGCTGGTGTGGCTCAGTGGATTGTGTGCCGGCCTGCGTACCAAAGGGTCACTGGTTCGATTCCCAGTCAGGGCACATGCCTGGGTTGTGGGCCAGGTTGCCGGTTGGGGGCATGTGAGAGGCAGCCGATCAATGTTCCTATTGCACATCGATGTTTCTTTCCCTCTCTCAGAAAATAAATAAATAAAATCTTTTAAAAAAAGGTTTACAAAAATCAAAAGTTATATACAGGTGTACATTGAAAAGTCTTCCTCCCCACCCCGGCCTCCATCAACCTAGTACTCGCCCTCATAGAGATAATCCACTTCAGTTAGTTTGTTGTGTATTCTTCCAATAATTCATTAAGCATGTGCAGTCATCTTCCCTACTTCTTTTTTATGGTGGTGAACTATATGCTTTGTTTTGTTTCTTTAACTTAATAATATATCTGGAAAAACCTTCCTATTTCATTGTACAGAGAGCTTCCTCATTTTTTTAAGCTATGTTGTATTCATTGTATGGACATGCCATGATATAGTTAGTCTTTTGCTTTTTCAAACAACACATAACCTTGTGCACATGTGATTTTGCATGTGTGTGAGTATATGTCCCAGATAAATCCCTCGAATGGAGTTGCTTGGTGAAAAGATCTAAGTGTTACCAAACTTCCCTTCTAGGGCTGTGCCAGTCTGCATTCCCACCTGCAGTATTTGAGAGTGCCAACCCACTCTTCCCCTTTTGTGGAAAAAATATCCTTTTGGATTTTTGCCAATCTGACGTATCTCTTTGTAGTTTTAATTTTTTATTTCCATTAATATAAATTATATTGATTAATACATTTAAAAACTGTTCCTGGACTATGCTGAATGCAGTGTTAGGTTTCACTGCAGCTACTTCACCCTGTTCTGTGAGAGCCTGTCAAAATTGGTAGCTCTCCTTCTTCCTGTAAATTCATTTATAGATTTCATACCATCATTTCAGCAGGCTTTTTTGATGATATAGATGTCTGATTCTGAACTCTACCTGAAAATCCAAAGAACCTATAACAGCCACAGCAATCTTTAACAAAGTTGAAGGTCTTCTACACCTTGAAATATAAAACTCAGAATCATAAACCTGGAAAAGTGAATATTTTTGCAACTTTAGAGTAAAGATTTCTTAGGATACAAAATGCACTAACCATAAAAGAAAAAACTGATAACCTCTTCAAATCAATAATACAAAGATGAACAGCCTATTAAAATGAGCAAAATAAATAAATACAATTTTAAGAAATGAGCAAATCATTTGATTGCATATTTGAATAGACCCCTTACAAAGGAAGATTCATGGATGGCAATAATATAAAAAGTGCTTAACCTTCTCAGTCATCAAAGAAATGCTTATTGAAATCACAGCGAGATGCCTTTTCAGACACAAGGAAATGACTAAAATAAAAGAAGACTTAAAACCAAATGCCAGCAAAGATGGGAAGTAAGTAGAACATTCTTACACAATAGTGGGAATGTAAAATGATATAACCACTTAGGAGAACAGTTTGGCAGTTTCTGATAAAGTCAAACATGCCTCTATCCTTTGACCCATAAATTCTAGTAGAATGCACACTGTATGAGTCCCCTTACATAGAGAAAACAGAGAAAACAGACCCTCCAATAGAAAGTGCTGTGTGGCTGGGGAAGGACATTGATGGCATGAAATATGAAGGAACTGTACTATATCTCATTTTAGGTGCTGTTTTCACAGATATATCTGTCAAAACTCAATAGGAAACCTAAGATGGGAACATATTTCTTATTTGCTGATTATAATGTATGCCAAAACAAAAAGAAAAAACCCAAACACGAGCTTTCAGGCTGTTTTATGGGATGGTCCCATCTAATCAATTTGCAATCATCTCCATGGCCCTAGAATACTTGGATGGTTTTATTAGCCCAGCTTGGATAAATATACCTTGTATTAGTTTCCGTTGCAAGGCTGGAAAGATAGTGACCCTAAAGCAAACATTCTTATGCAGCTTATCTGTAGCCTGTGGGCTAGGAGAATTCTCAGGAAGAGAAGGCTTTGGGGGCTGGAATGAAATCGAGCAGCTTCCAGCCACTAGGGACATCACAGCATCACAGTGGGGGCGGGTTTGCTTGAGGACCAGCTACCACAACTGCTCCTGCTGCGAGTGTAGGCCGTTGGGCGAATGTTGACCATCCATAAGGGGTGTTCAGACTCTACCTATGCATTATCTGAAGGGTATGCTTTAGCATTATTTGTAGTGCAGCACCTCTAATTTGGTGAAATAGAAACTCTAAATTCTGTCTTTCCTGTGGTGAGTGTCTCAGCTTTTTCAGCCTTCCAGCTGCTGCTTTCTACCAGAATTATTGGAACCTCCCCCAAATATTTGCAGTTCTGTGGTCTTAAGGAATTGAGAGTTTATACTCAATGAGTTTATACAGATATGTGGAGGGTCTCACCCCACCCCTGATTTTCTCTTTTCTGGCATATTCCTCTGAATGTATAACCATTCTGGCAGCCCTAGACTCCATTAGTTGATACTTTAAGTCGCTCTGTGCTGCTCAGACTGGGGAGTGGCCTCAATGAAAAAGCTATTTTACTTACTTATTTTTTATTAAAAAAAAAAAATTTAGAGAGAGGGGAAGGGAAGCGGAATGAGAGGGAGAGAAACATCGATTGATTGCCTCTCACCCACCCCCAATCAGGGACCTGGTCTGCAACCCAGACTGTGCTCTGACCAGCAGTGGAACTGGTGACCTTTGGGTTTTCAGGCTCGTGCTCAATCCACTGAGCCACACTAGCAGGGCTACTTATTTATTTTCTTATTGAAGTTATTGGGGTACCATTGGTTAATAAAATTATATAGGCTTCAGGTGTACAATTCTACATCATCTGTATATTGTGTTGTGTGTTTACCACCCCAAGTCAAGTCTCCTTCCATAGCTATTTAAACATGGATGTGACCCAGTATGGTTCCCTTTATTTGAGAATCTCCTACAAGTTCTGCTTGTTTTTCCTCATTCTCCAGTCCATTCAAACAGTTGCTTTTTCATATTTTTGTCCACACTTTATAATTGTTACCTGCAGGAGGAGATAGTCTAGTATAAGCCACTCAGCCCTTGCTGGGCCAGAGTCTTACTAGATTATGGAACATTGCTAGGATTGATCCAGCATAGCATTTTAGTGGGTTAACGGCCACGTAAAACAGAAATTAGAGTTTTTAGCTTTTCTTCCTCTGAGTTTGAGCAAAATTTTAGAATATTATATAACAAGTATTTGATGCCATTTTCTATTTTATCTACATAGAAAAGGCCACATTTGTGATTTAAGAGCCACAAAAGCACTTTCAACCGCTCTGGATAGATGCTTCAAGAACAGTATGGGAAGGTTCCATGGAATCTAAATAGGGAATGGGTATAGCAAGATATGTTGCTGTTTGTCAGTAATGCTACTGGTTCTTTCAGTTTTCCTGGTTAAATGGAGTCTGATTAAAATGCAACAGGTAAACAGGAGAAAATAGTATATTATCTACCACTGCCCCAAGCTTGGGAATAAATAGAAATTTGAGATGTGAATTACTCCACATGTGTAACTTCCCAAGCAGCCACTTACGGGAAATAGAACTGAAGTACAGTCACGTCTCCTCATTAATGGAGCCTGGTTTAGAGATCCATTTCTTCAGTGCCCTCTACCTTCATTTGCCATTGCCTTACTTTATAACCTTAGATAAATCCCTTCTGAGTCTCAGCTTCTTCAAAGAAAAAGGAGGAGTCTGGGATAGATGATATATAAGGCTTCTTCCAGCTTCAGGCTTCTGTAGGTCTGTGGTCAGAGGGGATTTTTTCCTTTTGAATTTGCAGGCAGACCTTTTCATTAAATGCATTTTAACCTATTTAAATCATAGTTTTGCCCTGGCCAGGTGGCTCAGTGGGTTGGAACATCATCCCATTGCACTAAAGGTTGCGTGTTTGATTCTTGGTCAGGGCACATACCTAGGTTGCAAGTCAACATTTTTCTCTCACATTGATGTTTATGTCTGTCTCTCATACCCCCAACTTCTTCTCTCTCTAAAATCAGTAAATTTATCCTCTGGTGGGATTTAAATAACTAAATCATTGTTTGAATTCCTCTGTGTGTTTTTTATTTAAGGTTGCAATTGTGGCTCAGGACTTAGCGGCATTCCATACTGCGTCATCGGAAATGGGGCACCAACAGCACAGCCATCATTTAGTAACCACAGAAACCAGACCTCTGACCTTAGTGGCAACATCCAATGGCACCCAGATTGCAGTCCAGGTGAGTGCAGAGGCAGCTGTCGTCCATCAACAGCAGCGCTGCTCATACCTCTCAACCTTGCACGCTGTGCTTTATGCATTACCTTTACAGGAGGCAGGGCACAGGGTCATCTGTGTCACTTAGTCGCCCGAAGGAAATTGAATGTTTGAGGTGTATTCAAAGAGACCGACACTTTGTTCTTTACTATCTTTGCATATTCTATGGGAATTTATACCAAGAAAAATAAAGCTTCGGGTATGTCTTCCCATTTGTATCCAGCCAGCTATCTTAACTCTCAAAATAAAAATCTAAGCCCTGGCTGGGGTGGCTCAGTGGTTGAGCGCCGGCCTGTGAATCAAAGGGTCGCCGGTTTGATTCCCAGTCAGGGCACATGCCTGGGTTGCAGGCCAGGTCCCCAGTAGGGGGCCAGCGAGAGGCAACCACATATTGATGTTTCTCTCCCTCTCTTTCTCCCTTCCTCTCTCTAAAAAATAAAATAAATAAAATCTTTAGAAAAAAAGTATAAATAGATAGGATTCTATAAAACACTTAAGAGCTACTCCTTTGGAAGTGAAACTGATGTCAGCACAGACCCTACATCTGAGAATTCACTGCACAGCCCTGTTTTACAGTGGGCAATGTCAGAAGACTAAGAGGAAACCGTGCTCTGGGGAGTCACTGGATTCGAGCAGAGAATCCAGAATCCTAGGTACACGTTACATTTCCCTGGGGGAGTTCTTTATGTACTTACTTGGCAAAGGTTAGAACATATCAGGAAAATGCCAGCCATTGGTTTCAATTTAGTTTATGGGCATAAAAGCTAAAGGCTCAGGAAGCTCTCTAAATTATCTCCTTTGGAAAAGACGGGCATCTTTTGTTCCTGGCATATGTGAAGGTCTATCAAAATCCTAAATAAAGAAACCGCATTATTGTCCCTTGTAGGAATTTCGTTGTTTGCTTTTACTGATTGAATCAACGGTAGTAGCTTAACAAGCCCATGTGCCAGAATCACAGAGAAATTCCACTTCTGGCATATAATAATCCTTTGGCATCCTCTTGACCGCGAGTTTGTGTATGTTCCTATTTCAGCTTGGAGAGCAGCCATCTCTGGAAGAAGCCATCAGAATAGCATCCAGGATCCAACAAGGAGAAACGCCAGGGTTGGATGATTAATCCTGAGAGCAATAAAGCAAGAGGAGCCTTTCATCTTCAGGCAGCAGAGATCCATGTGAAGGCCGGGGCCCAGGAAACATGAGACATTTTCCATTCCTTAAACACTGTACACATTTTTATGCAAGAGTGGAGAACATTTTATTCTTGACACTTTTGTGTATATAACCTTTGAAATAGATTCCCAAATTGATTCATTGTGTACAAGGAAGTATGAAATTAGGGCAATACCGTAAATTTTCACATTACTCTTTTATCACATTGCAAACTCCTAGAGTCTTTATGCAAGACCAGTGAAGTCTTACAGAGTCTTATGATGGATTTTTAACTTACTGTGAAAAAAGTCAAATAAAAGCTATACCTAAAATGTCAAAGGTTCTATATGTCACACAATCACAATTCCAAAGCCATCATGGGTAATGAAAATAAAGGATGTAAAGCCTTCAAATATTTCCCGCAGTTAGAGTGTCTGCAGTTTTTGTTCTACTGTATACTTGTCCATTTTTATTTGTATTTCATGGTTTGAAGACTATTTGTTATAGTTTTCCATCCCTGCTAAATACCAACTCTTCAAGCAGAAATGCTAATCATTTTAGCACTACATTGGATTATGTCTAAAATTACAGAGTTTGTTTACTTAAAATTAAAAAGTTAAATCCAGTGCTTTGGTTTTGTTAAAGACTTTACTTAGTGTTCTTGCTTGTGTTACCATTTTTACAAAAATAATGAACTGTCCAGGATTGACCACAGGCCGGAGCCCTGGCAACAGCTGTAATTGGCAATGGCCTTACTCTGAAAGTTAGGTTAGTGGGTTGGTGTAAATTATTTATTTTTTTGCTTATGTACTTTTGTTTTAAAGCTTATTTACCCTAAAGTTTATTATTTTGAATACAGTGATTTTTAAAATGTTACCTTTATATTTGTTTCATTAAATTGGTACAGGGGTGGGGGGGGAGTGTTACAGAAAACACCACAAACATAACATAGAACCCAGCACACACTGTTGAGAGTGTACTGTTTATCAAGCACAGGAGAAGGACTATACGTTTTTATGTTCTCTGACAGTTTTGTGAGGTACACGGGATTTACAGCCCCCATATTTGTACAGGAGGAAACAGTCCAAAGAGGTTAAGTGTCCTACTCAGGCTGTGTTGCTACAAAGAGGCAGAGTAAAGACTTGAAAACTCAGACGTTTTAAAATTTAATTCGTTTTTAATTTATTGATTTTAGAGAGAGAAACACTCATGGATTCATTAGTTGTTTTCCATATGTTCTCTGACTGGGGATCGAACCCACAACCTTGGTGTATGGGGGCAACCCTCTAACCAAATAGCTACCTGGCCAGGGCGAGAACCGTCACTTTTTGGCTCTCGAGTCCAGCATGCTTTTTCACCACGCCACAACTGCCTTCTCAGATGATGATTTACGGGAGAGGTTATCAAGATGAACTTTGGTTTCTGGTTACCTAATGACCTGAGCACTTGAAAAATCATCAACTAAAGTCCCCAAAGAAAGGGGTGTGGAGGGTTGTCCTGCAACAATCACTTCGTCACTGCCACTCACCATGCTTTGTTTACCAGAGACCTGAAGTGTGGCTGTTTTTCATTTCCAGCTTTACAGTAAAAAAGGGAGAAAGTGCACTGTTTTACTTAACATGAATGTTGTCTTTGATTGGGTTCTTTGAAGTCTAATGAAAAAGAGTCATTTGAAATGGGAAGGCTTTCAGGGTTGGGCACAAGAATTGAATTGCTTGCCCTTCAAAGCTCTTCATAGATATACAACATTAGAAAAGGTCTTAGTCACTCACAGATCCAGGCTTACTGCTTGACAGAGACATTTAAACACACACAGAACTCCCATCTGAGGTCTGCTGAGGCTCAGAAAGGGGCCAGCATGGGGGCATAGAGGAAGAACAGAATCTGGGAAGTCACAGGGCCAGCCTCCTGGGCCCCAGTGCTTCCTAGGACCCAAACCCAAGTTACCGACTTTCCTGGGCCTCTTATTACCTCTGCCTTTGCTTGGGTTCCAAGGTGTTTCTCCCTCACCACAGCCTCTTTGCCCCATGAGCTGGGCTGGGCTGGGCTGGGCTGGGCAGGACTGAGCCAGACTTCTGGTGGACCTGATTATCCCCCAATCCCTCAGCTCAAAAGAAAATGCGTTCTTACTGGCACCAGAGAAAAGGGCGGAGTGGCACTGCTGGTTTGTCCCCTACCTGCCTCCTTGGGAATGGGACCTCAGGAGCATAGGGAGGGTGCCTATTTTCCCTAAGGAAAGACGATGTGCCAACAGTTGCTATTGGGTTGGCCAAAAAGTTTGTTTGTTTTTTCTCCATAAGATGGCTCTAATAATGCTTAGTTGTCTTGAACTTTATTCAAAACAACTTTGTTAGATTGTATTGTGACAGTTGTCATATCAGCATGCATTTAAAACATTGGTGAATGTGTAGCCATTTTAATATTGAAGATAGAAGAAAATATGCAACATTTTGGCATACTATGCCTTATTTCAAGAAAGGTAAAAACGCAACTGAAACCCAAAAAAAGATTTGTGCAGTGTATAGAGAAGGTGCTGTGACTGATTGAACATGTCAAAAGTGGTTTGTGAAGTTTCATGCTAGAGATTTCTCGCTGAATGATGCTCCACAGTTGGGTAGACCAGTTGAAGTTGATAGTGATCAAATCAAGGCATTAGTTGAGAACAATCAACATTATACCACATGGGAGATAGCCGAGTTACTCAAAATATCCAAATCAATAAAGTTATTAGTGAAAATGAAAAGTGTGTCTTATTTCACAGAAAAAACTAAACGGACTTTTTGACCAATCTAATATTTAGTGAGGCTGGTGTGGATTTTCTCACAGTGCAGGATACAGAAAGGAGCCCTCCAAAGTTGAAAAGTCCCCCAAAGGCACTTGATGAAATGAGAGCACACTTGAACAAACGGAGCCTGAGGGAAAGAACCTGTGCAATACAATCCAGACAATGCCCAAGGCAAATCTTTTGGTCTCAGGAAAACACCCCCTCTGTCCCAGACACAGCTCCAGGCCACTACAAAGAAAAAGTACATTGCCTGCAGTCTACACTCAAAAGAATTTAGGAAATAGAGTTAAAGAAGAAGAAGGAACTTCTGACCAAGATGGAGAGATGGAGGCATAAGTAGACACACTGTGTCTCCTCACACAACCAAAAGAAGGACAACAAATTTAAAAACAAAAACCAACCAGAACTGCCAGAAAATTGAACTGTATGGAGGAAGTCCAACAACTAAGGAGTTAAAGAAGAAATTCATCTAGACCGGTAGGAGGGTGGAGATGGGCACCTGGGCGGAGAGGACTTGCGGCAAGGTGGTGGCTGGCGGAGTGGGTGGTCCCACATTCACGTGCAGATAAACTGGGAGAAACAACTGGGGAGCTAGACAGACCTCCCAACCCAGGGCCCCAGTGCAGGGAAATAAAGCCTCAAACCTCTGACTGAAAACACCTGTGGGGGTTGTGGCCTCCCTGCCTCACAGGAGAGTTCATTGGAGAGACCAACAGGGTCCTAGAACTTACACAAGCCCTTTCACCTGGGAATCAACACCAGAAGGACCCAATTTGATTGTGGGTAGTGGAGGAAGTGACTGAAAGCCAGCAGAGAGTGGAGCAAGCAGCACTGCTCCCTCTCGGACCCCTCCCCCACATACAGCATCTCAACACAGCGACGTGGGTTGCCCTGCCCTGGTGAACACCTAAGGCTCCGCCCCTTATATGTAACAGGTGCACCAAGACAAAAAAAAAAAAAAGGCCCAAATGAAAGAACAGATTAAAGCTCCAGAGGAAAAAAAATAAGCCATGAAGAAATAGCCAACCTATCAGATGCACAGTTCAAAAGACTGGTAATCAGGATGCTCATAGAATTGGTTGAGTATGGTTGCAAAATAGAGGGAAAAATGAAGGCTATGAAAAGTGAAATAAAGGAAAATGTACAGGGAACTAATAGTGACAGGAAGAAAACTGGGACTCAAATCAATGATTTGGAGCAGAAGGAAGAAAGAAACATTCAACCAGAACAGGATGAAGAAACAAGAATTCAAAAAAGTGAGAAGAGGCTTAGGAACCTCCAGGACAACTTTAAACATTCCAATATCTGAATCATAGGGGTGCCAGAAGAAGAAGAGGAAGAGAAAGAAATTGAAAACTTATTTGAACAAATAATGAAGGAGAACTTGCCCAATCTGGCAAAGGAAACAGAGTTCTAGGAAGTCCAGGAAGCTCAGAGAGTCCCAAAGAAGTTGGACCCAAGGAAACACACACCAAGGCACATCATAATTACATTACCCAAGATTAATGATAAGGAGAGAATCTTAAAAGCAGCAAGAGAAAAGGAGACAGTTACCTACAAAGGAGTGCCCATCAGACTCTCAACTGATTTCTCAAAAGAAACTTTACAGGCAAGAAGGGCTGGAAGAAGTATTCCAAGTCATGAAAGGCAAGGACCTACATCCAAGATTACTCTATCCAGCAAAGCTATCATTTAGAATGGAAGGGCAGCTAAAGTACTTCCCAGATAAGGTCAAGTTCAAGGAGTTCATCATCACCAAGCCCTTATTATATCAAATGTTGAAGGGACTTATCTAAGAAAAAGAAGATCTAAAGTATGAACAGTAAAATGACAACAAACTCACAATTATTAACAACCAAACCTAAAACAAAAACAAAAACAAAAACAAAAACAAACTAAGCAAACTAGAACAGGAACAGAACCACAGAAATGGAGATCACACGGAGGGTTATCATCAGGGGAGTGTGTGGGGAGAGAGGGGGGAAAAGGTACAGAGAATAAGAAGCATAAATGGTAAGTAGAAAATAGACAGGGGGAGGTTAAGAATAGTATAGGAAATATAGAAGCCAAGGAACTTAAATGTACGACCCATGGACATAAACTAAATGGGGGAATGCAGGTGGGAGGGGGTGTGCAGGGCGGAGGGGAATAAAGGGGGGAAGATAGGACAACTGTAATAGCATAATCAATAACATATATTTTTAAAAAAAGAAGAAGAAGAAGAAAGGACTTGGGTTCCTTAATCCTCTACAGTGACGACTGCCCAGAGGGCCACACCACTCCCTGCCCACTCCCCAGCCTGGCCACCAGGACATCAGGGGCAACCCAACTGGACAGTCTCCCATGCTGCCTTCCTGTAGGACAGCCCTGGGACCAGGTAAGTAAGTTGGGAAACCATGCACTTGGTGTTGAAATGGACTAGATTTCCATGTATCATCCCAAGGAATTTAGGGTCCAGTACTTCCTGGCTCAGACATGATTGTAGACCAGTCCAGTATCAGCAGACCCCAACAGTGAGAGGGGGTGGGACGGTGAAAAGGCAAAGGTCACAGCTGAAATCTTGTCCTCACGGTGGGAAAGGGAGCACAGGGGAATCGGAGCAAGGCTACCTCAGCCCCTCTGCTATAAGCACTTTCTGTGTATACTTAGATTTCCCTTAGGGACAAGGGGATCTTTCAAAGAAAACTCCCACCAAATACCCTCTTTTCTTTTTTTTTTTTAAGATTTTCTTTCTTTTTTTTTTTTTTTTTTTTGCCGGGAGGATTTTATTTCTTTTTAGACAGAGAAGGGAGGCAGGAGAGAGGGAGAGAAATATCAATGTGTGGTTGCCTCTTGCACATACCCCCACCAGGGACCTGGCCTGACACCCAAACATGTGCCCTGACTGGGAATTGAACCAGCAAACCCTTTGGTTCACAGGCCGGCGCTCAATCCACTGAGCCACACTGACCAGAGCCCCTCTTTTCTTTTGCCTGAGGAATAGGGCTGACTTCACTGACATGTGACCAGTGCAGCTGAACAAGACCTTGCACCCTGATGAGCCCTGAACTTGGGAGTTAATGCACTATGGTTGCAGTTTTGAAATTCTTAATAATTTTATCTTTGAATTTGTGTTCTGTAAGTGGAGTCTTATGGAACAATGGAGCAGGCACTGGGGGCTTGTACCCTGGACTAGATGGGCCCACCCTCTGTCACTTCCCTGCCCGGTCTTCCCCTTCTTTCCCTCACCCTGTGACTGCTGCCGTGCCCTCTGCCTTTGGCAGGGGCCTGGGTGCCAGTGCAGGAGATTCAGTGACAGGCACATGAACTCTGTAGAGGATGGCACCCATGGTGGTGACCATGCTTGCCCTAGGTTGGCAGAACCATGGAATTCTTGGTGGGTGGGTGGCTTTAGCTGAGTCTTGCCAGGGCAGGCCTCTTGCCTATCCCAGCTCCAAGTTTTGAAGATGCCTGGGAGTAGCCCATTTGCTGTGGGCTTGGGTGGCAAGCCTGGGAAGGGATGAGGGGACTTGTCAGGTCCAAGAGAGCACCGGCCCCAAGCACCTGTGGGGACCCATGCCCTCTGAAGCTCTTTCTCCAGGCTCTGTGCTCAGAGGATCCTGGCTTCCTCCCTCCACCTTTCCTGAGCCTGGCTCATGTTTGTCTCTTCTAGCTGGCTCCAGGTACCCTCCTCCTGGAATGAGCCACAGAATTCCAATTGCGTAATTTCAGTGATTCCAAATACAAGTTAAATACTCTGATAGTTTCATTTAAAACTGGCATTGCATAATATAGAGAGGAAGGATAAAAGTCATGCTAAAGTTTTGTCTTTAGTTTTTTTATTTCAATTTTTAAATGTTTTTTTATTTACAGTTGTCAATTACAGTTGTCCCCATTTTCCCCCATTGCTCTCCCCTGCCCTGTCCACCGCCCCTCCAGATTTTTTTTTTAGTGATGTCAAATAGCAAATAAAAAACACCATAGAGTGTGTGGGAAGGGGGAGGGGGATGGAATATACATAACATAAAATTTACCACTTTAACCATGTTTCCGTTACAGTTCAGTCAGTGTCGTTAAGCACCTCCACAGCGCTGTGCAAACGTCGCCATTATCCAGTTCCAGAAGCTTCTCAGACAGTGACTCCGCATCTCCCGCCCTCAGCCCGGCAACCGCCTTTCCCGGTTCACTTTCTTTGAATTTGACTGCTCGAGGTACCTCGTGTAAACGGAATCGCACACTCTTTGTCCTCGCGTATGTGGCTGTAAGTACGCATTTAACAGCACTTTGTTTCCTGCTTTTTGACCAAGAGGCCCCACATTCTCTTTTTGCACTGAGCCCCCAGACTGCGCAGCCTGCCCCACTATGGGAAGCTCTTCCACCAGCCCTTCTCTTCCCGCCGTCTCACAAGAGGTGCGTCTTGTGTTTTAGGAACACATCTGCTTCTTTGAGATTATGGGCTCCCTTAGGATAACCGGGAATTCCACTTTCCCATGACTCCTGGCAAAGCAGCCAGTCCCCTCTAGCTGTTCCCTCTGGCTCTGAACTCCCCTGGCTTGAGAGGTACAGAGAATCCACAGTCCTCCATGTTTCCAGAGCGTGGCCAAAACGGAAAGACAGAGAGGCATGCTGAGTAGGCTCACTCAAGGTTCAGGCTAACCGCATGAATAGTCAGAATGAAACTCACCTGGCAAAACGCTTTCTTTTCACTTTCCACGTTCCAGCGAAAGAAAATGCGATTCCTGCTCTGATGCCACTTCTGAATTTCTCCCTAGTTGGCCTCACCTCCACATGGTTCCCCTAGTCGCACAGGAGACATCCAAAAGCTCTGAGCACCTTCACTAATCTGTCCAAAAGCCCCAGCTCAGATAAGAGCCTGAGAAAGGGACCTGTGGAAAACAGCTCTAATGTGGGTTACAAACTCTGTTGCCGTGTCTTGCAGACAAATTCTGCAGTTTCTGTGGAAATATCCAAGATATAAAAATCTTGGCTGCTGCAAGGGGGTTGCCTTATTTTTGTAAATAAGAACGTTTTCCTCCAAGCCAATGACAGGGCTTTGTGAGGAGGGCAATGGGTTTCAGCTGGGAGCAGCTCTCCCACTCACCAGATCTTTTTAGCCTGATAAAACTCACAGGGCAAGCGTTTCTTCCCTCGCAATGCCTTCGGGCTTTTCTAGCATCCTGAAATTGTTTCATGTTCTTTTAAACAGAAAATCAGGAACAACAGAAAAGTGAGCCACTCTTTTCTGCATAGGTGATCTTTACTAGGTGATTGTGAAGCTCATGAAACCTTGTGGGTATTTCCAAGTAAAAAAGAAAGGGGCTGAAAGGCACTGTTGGTGAGCCTTGGGGTCAGCCACCAGCAGGAGGCGCTGTGTAGGTTCAGGGAGCAATCCACAGCCACACATTGCTTGCTTTACCACCTCCTTCTAGAACAAATTAACCAGCTGTGCCTGGGCAGGGGCAGTCTTTTCTCTAACCTTGAAGGAAATCTTTTCATGCTGGGAGAAAACAGAGTGAGTCATGCAAGTAGAAGGACTCTGACTGCCTCCTCAGGTTGCTAGGACGAAAGAAGAAATAAATGCCCACACCAGACCTGGGACAACCATCTTTGGCTTCATAACCAGTGGGCATCTCACATTCAGTACTGACATGCCAGTTGCAACCCTTGTGAGTGGGAGGTGCTGTGGACTAAATATCACTGTTACTCGTGCACTTATAGGGCAAATCCCTGCCAGGCTCTGAGTCCTGAGTCTTACTCACTAGTCAATACTCCTAAACCCAGTCCCATTGGATGGACAGGTGGCTGGCAGTATTTGGCATCTACATCACACTCTACAGCCTCAGGGGGAGGTCAACAGGGCCGCCTTTGTCCATCCCTACTGGGAAGGTCACTTGCTCACCCAAAGGCAGAGCCCAGATCAAGGCCCCAGTGTCGACCTTGATGGGAGGCAACCAGGTTCCAGTAGCTCCTATTCCATGTGCTTAGACAGTAACTACTGGGATAAATGCCCTTTGCTGCCCTGCCTGTGGCTTCAAGTCTAACAAATGGATTCTGACTTTGTTCCCAAGGATTGCTTCTGAAGGAAGTGCCCACTGACTGGGAAACCCCATCCCTGTTCTGGTTCCATGTCCCCATCCATCCACTAGCATTGGGTTTGACCTCCTTCAAGAGCCAGGTAGTCTACAGAGACATCACACCACAGATGTCCAGGCCCCTAGGAAATGGCAGCCAAGATATTCTACTCAGAGAGCAACTGGTCCATGAAGAGGCACCAAAAGGCCTCCATCCGTATTGGCAGCTCTCATGGTCAGTATCAAGTAGTCCATTGGCGTTTCCACTTTCCACAAAGATTTCCACAGGCTCCTGTTCTCTCTGGCCCCTGAGTTTAGATTTCCAGTGTATGTAGATGCTCTTGCTGGACAGCCATCCTCTTTTGGCAAATTGAGTCACAAGGGACCTTCTGAGCAGGAGGGAGGGCACCCTCACAAGGAGGACTCTAAAGCTGGCCAGGAAGTGACTTTCTCCGGCAGAGACACGCCCCCCTGCCAGTGCTGTGGTGGTGGTGGGGGGTGTTGCGGATGCCTGCTAGCAGCCCCAGCAGCGGGGAAGGCATACCAGTCCTCCTGCCCCCTCTGCCCCTAGGGTTCTATTTTGATCATGCTGTGTTTCTGCTCTCCTCACTTCCTGTTAGAGATGGAGAGAACAGGATCTACCTACTTAATTTTTAGAAAATATTTTATTTATGTTTTTAAAGATTTTATTTACTTCTTAGAGAGAGAGAAAGGAGGGAGAAAGAGAGAGAAACATCAATATGTGAGAGATACATAGATGGGTGACGGCTTGCCTCTTGCAGGCCCCCGACTGGGGAACCTGGCCACAACCCGGGCATGTGTCCTGATGGGGAATTGAACTGGTAACCTTTTGCTTTGCAGAAAGACATTCAATCAACTGAGCCACGCCAGTCAGAGCCCACCTACTTAATTTTTGACTGCAGAATTATTGACTTTGAAAATAGAAATACAGTCCTGGCCAAGTGGCTCATTTGGTTGGAACATCCTCCAGGGCACCAAAAGGTTGTGGGGTTCAATCCCGTCAGGGCACATACCTAGGTTGCGGGTTCAGTTCCCAGTAGGGGTGCATACAGGGGATGGGATGTGAAGTAGGGGGACAACCCATCTAGGTTTCTCTCTCACATTGATGTTTCTCTCTTTGTCACTTCCTCTCTCTGTAAAATCAATAAACATATCCTCTGGTGAGGATTAAACAGAAAAAAGAAAATAGAAATATAAATGAGGCTGTATTTTAACAGAAACAGGTACATAGCTCTTATTTTATTTTTAATTTTTTCCCAGTCAACAAAGGGAAACTTTATTGAGGCCCCAGGGTCACAGGGTTCAGGCAGAAGGCTGAACCTGAAGTGAAGGAGGTGGCGGAGGGGCCTTATTTAATCTTCTTCTTGGGGCACACGTTGCTGGCGTGGCCGCACTTCTTCAGTCAGTTGACAGTGCCACAGTGCAGGTGGGACCAACGCTTGCCACAGGTCACCTTGTCGCAGTGGTACTTCTGGCTGGCAGAGGGAAGTCTTGATGATGCCACCCTGCAGGCGAGGCATCAAGTGCAGGGTGGACTCTTTCTCAATACTGTAGTCTGAGAAAATGAGGTCGTCCTCCAGCTGTTTACTGGCAAAAACCAAATGCTGCAGGTCAGACGGGATGCCCTCTTTGTCTTGGATTTTAGCTTTGACGATCTCAGTGGTGTCACTGGGCTCAACCATGAGGGTGATGGTCTTGCTGGTCAGGATCTGCACAAAGATTTGCATGTCTGCATCTGCTGGGGAGGCTGTTCCCCGCCTGCTTGAAGAGAAAGAGCACATAACTCTTATTTTAAAAATGAGGACAAAAAAGTCACCTGAGAGAAACAACAAGAACAACAACGACGACGACGACAAAAAGCTCTAATTTGGGAAGAACAGGATCAGAAAAAAGTACTTTTGATTTACACTGTATATTTTAGTGATAGTTCCCATTCTGGAACACTGACTATGGACAAGCTTTTATTTGAGGCAAGAGGCAAGTGAGAACTCAGAGAAGATGTAGAGAAACGCAAAACCACAGACACAGACCGTCCTGTAATGGTCCCATTCTGGACCGTGTGACAACACTAATACCATCTTTTCTCTCATAGGTATGTGTCCTGCTGCTGCCATCTACTCCACTGCAGGTAGAACAAGACACACTCTGATCAGCCCTGGTGATCATCAGCCAAACAAAGGGTGCCTGTCCAAGATGGTGTTAGTAAATACGGAGAGGTCACCTGCCTTCTACTTCCCACTTCTCACAGTCATGTTGACGTAGTTACTGTCTACCATGATTAGCCATCTTCTGCAGGAGAGAGCACATGCTTGCCCATCTCCCCCAACCTGTGTATTGTTCTTAAGACGCTACTAATTTCAGTAGAGAAAGAAATAGAGAAAGAAAGAGGGAAAGTAAGCAGCTCACTGGCAGAATGTTCAGGATCTCCTATATCTCACTCTCTAAATCCACAGCAGCTTTGAATGAAAAGGAGAACAGCTACTCTTTAAGAGACAGAATCAAAACTACATGAGGTTTGAAATGCCCCCGTAACGTATCTTCACCATTCTAAATCCTGTGCAGTGCTGGATGGGAAAACAAAATGTCATGACCCAAGGAAACGTTAAAATGAATTACTGAAAAAGGAAAAGCAAAGTTTAATTAAATGATAAAAAGATAAATTATGAGTATAAGAAGACTTTTTAGGCTGATAGAAATATTCTAAAACTGGATTGTGGTGATGGTAACAAAATTCTATAAATTAAAAATAATTGAATTGCACACTTTCAATAGGTGAATGTTATAGTACATAAATTTACTTCAATGGAGCTGCTAAAAAAAAAGAAAACAAACTTTTTTTTTAAAATTGTGGTTCATCCTTTAAATAAAAAGAGGCAGTCCTGTATGCATTCATATGAAACAGTCTCCAAAAATATTAAGTGAAAAAGCAAGTTGCACAACAGTATGCATAATATGCTACAATTTCTTATAAAAATATTTAAAAGATTACATATCTTTGCATAGACCACTTCTGAAACAATATACAAGAAAATAATAATGTTGGTTGCCTCTGGGTAATAGGCTGGAAGCTGGGGGTAAAAGGGAGACTTACTTTTCACTGTATACATTTTTGTGCCTTTTGAATTTTTTATTATGAGCTTTTTTAATATCTATTTTAAAATAAATAAAATTGTTGTTTTCAAGAAAGAATCCCAGTGACATTAATGAGGCCCTCTACATCAAACGAATAGCACTTTGTTAAAAGATTTCCTATGTTTGGTCATCAAATTTGAGCTATAGGCTGGCCGGTACAAGTTGATTATAATAAAATAGTTTGAATTTAGGTTTCAATGTTAGATTTAAATGTAGAAGCATGATTGGCTTTTAGTGATATACGAAGGTCTATCCAGATGGTATCCAGCCATGTAATATAAAAAATAAAGACATTTTTTGAAGAAGATACAAGGTACAAGAAATTTTGTATGTAGGACAATGACACCTCAGTCCCCTTCAAAGTAGGCACTTTGGCACCTTCCACAGTTCTTCCAGTCACCATCAGCTGCCCTGTTGTATTTTCCTGAATCTCATCAGCAGCCTAAAATCTCTTCCATTTCAAAGGTGTGATTTTAGTTTTGGGAAAAGGTAGAAGTCACAGGGCGCCAAATCTGGGCTGTAGTTGGGCTGAGTGACTTGATATTTCGCCAAAAAAATCTGCACCAGCTGTGATGTATGAGCGGGCGTGTTGTTGTGGTGAAACTGCCAGTCACCAGTTGCCCGTAGCTGCAGCCTTCTGAATCATCCAAATAGTTTCCAAGGAGGAATGTTCAAGATTAATGCAAAATTTGGTGCAGATTCATTGCTCTACTCGCTCAGTCATTTTGAATGTGATGGGCACACAGTACACATGCTCACTCAATGGCATCTACCACCCCCACTGACTAGTACAGTGAAGTCATCATTGTTCACGCATGTGCATTCCAGTCCACTCTCCTTGGCTGCCAGTTTACATCAATGTCATGCAAACTGTTACTATATTAACAATGGCTGGACTTTTTCTGGACTGATCTTGTATTCTTTAAGGATTAGTGTACTACTTATGTGGGCTATTCATCCCTCAATATCCAGCCATTCTATTTTTAAAATTTTTTAAAAATGTATTTTATTGATTTTGCTATTACAGTTGTCCCATTTTATTCTCCTTTGCCCCCCTCTGCTCAGTACCCCCATTCCCTCCAGCAATTCCCTCCCTTAGTTCATGTCCATGCATATAAGTTCTTTGGCTTCTTCATTTTCTATGCTGTTCTTAACATCTTCCTATCTATTTTGTACCTACCAATTTGTACTTCTTAATCCCTGAACCTTTTCTCCCTCTTTCCCCTCCAAATGATCTCCATGTGTATGATTCTGTTCCTGTTCTGCTTGTTTGCTTAGTTTGTTTTTTAGATTCAGTTGTTGACAGTTGTGCATTTGTTGCCATTTTAATGTTCATAATTTTGATCTTCTTTTTATTAAATAAGTTGCTTTAACATTCATATAATAATGACTTGGTGATGATGAACTCCTTTAACTTGACCTTGTCTGGGAAGCACTTTATCTGCCCTTCCATTCTAAATGATAACTTTGCTGGATAGAGTAATCTAGGTTGTAGGTCCTTGCTTTTCATCACTTTGAATACCTCTGGCCAGTCCCTTTAGACTGCAAAGTATCTTCTGAGAAATCAGCTGACAATCTTAAGGGAATTCCTTTGTAGATAACTGTCTCCTTTTCTCTTGATACTTTTAAGATTCTATACCTTTAACCTTTGGCATTTGAATTATGATGTGTCTTGGTGTGTTCCTCTTTGGGTCCAACTTGTTTGGGACTCTGGTGCTTCCTGGACTTGTATATCTATTTCCTTCACCAAATTAGGGAAGTTTTCTTTCATTATGCTTTCAAATAAGTTTTCAATTTCTTGATCTTCCTCTTCTCCTTCTGGCACCCCTATGATTCAGATGTTGTTATGTTTGGAGATGTCCAGAGGCTCCCTATTCTATTCTCATTTTATTGAATTCTTTTTTCTTCTTGCTGTTCTGATTGAAGACTTTTTTCTTCCTTATGTTCCAAATTGTTGATTTGATCTTGGCTTCTTCCCCTCCACTGTTGGTTCCCTGTTGATTTTTCTTTATTTCATTTAATGCGACCTTCATTTCTGCCTGCATCTTTGTTATGCTATTACAGTACCCAGTGATTTCTTTGAGCATCCTGATCATCAGTGTTTTGAACTCTGCATCTGATAGGTTGGTTATCACCATTTCGTTTAGTTCTTTTTCTGGGGTTTTGTTCTGTTCTTTCATTTGGGCCATATTTGTCTATTCAATTTGGCAGCCTCCCTATGTTTGCTTCTGTGTATTAGGTAGAGCTGCTTTGACTCCCTGTCTTAGTCCTGTCCGGATGAATATGGCTTCTCTAAATCGTTGGTTGTCAGACTTCCTTCCATACAGCTAATTTTCTATGAATCAGGGTGACTTCTTTTTGTAGTTTAGTTGTACTTTTTGCTGTAATTGTGTGTGGAGGCAAAGCTTGTTTACCTACTCCTCCACCTTGACCAGAAGTCTCTGAGTCTGTATAGAGCCTAAGCGAGGTGTTCTTTCCCCGAGGCCCACGGGCTCTCCAGCAATCTTCCAACTGAAGACATTCACTAATTTCTAACTGAAATTCAGCATTTTCTTGGGTTGTGGGTTTGTTCCTCGGTTGGGGCACATGTGGGAGGCAGCCCATCAATGTTTCTCTTTCTCTCTCCCCTCCCTTCCCTCTGCTAGAGACTAGCCGGTGGTCTGGGCAGTGGCTCCTCACACATGCCGTGAGTCCAGCCATTCTCAGCGTCAGCACTGTACTCAGCCACCCCCATTAACAGAAAGGGGCCACCACTCACTTCTCCAGGAGAGCCTGAGGTAATGGACATGCCTTTTATACCCTCTTGGGTTAGCTTTCTTCCTCTTTCTTTCTTATTGGGTAGCAGAAGAACATGAGGAGTGAATAAAGCTCACTGTGTCTTACTCATTCTATATGTTCTATGAGTAAGGACTCACTCATTCAGAGGAAAAAGAGCCTGAAACTAGGAAGTTAGTCCTTAGTCACCTTAGACTTAATGTGCTCAACCACTAGAAAATTTTTCAAGGTCTCCTAAACAACTCTTCAATCAGTGACAAACTAAAACTGAGTTATAGACTAGGTTTAACTATATAGGAATGAAAATGTATGATCTTCAACTCTGTAGATGGTCCTCACAAATATAATGCTCAACAAAGAAAGCTAGACACAGAAAGAGTACAGGCAAAACTATTCCTGCCACTTGCAGTCAGGAGAGTCGATATACTTGGTGGGGAGGTGGCATTGAGATAGAAAGAGAGCCCAGAGGAGTGAGGGGCGTTGGCAGGGTCAGCTTCATGGGCACAGGTCCCTGTACTTAGAGAGACCCTGTAGTTGATGTAATGATCTGCTGTCACCATCTTAAAGTCCTTAATAAAATTTGAACATTGTATTTTCATTTCTCACTGGTCCCTGTAAATTATGTAGCTGGTCCTCAAGTGTTGGTAAGGTCCTATTTCTTAATCTGGGTGTTGAAATTTTGAATATTCACCAAACTGTACATATTTTGATGTTTGCTTTCCTTGTATGTGTATTATACTTCAGTACAAAGTTTAAAAACTATGTTATAGACTACTTTAAAACAAATTCAGTGAAACACTACTTATGAAATGCAGCCAAAGTTGTATTCACAAGAAAATCCATGGCCTTAAACATTATTATTCTGAATGAGAAAATGTTAAGCCCATTAACAAAGCAGACAACACAGGAAATTGAAATGAGGAAAAAGATCACAGCAAAGCAAAATCTAAAGAAAGTGAAAGGAAGAAATAAATGAAGATAAAAGTAAAATGAATTATTTCAAAATCAGAAAAACAATGTAATTGAAGAATACATCTAAGATCTAGTTTTTTGGTGGGGAGCAGGAAGCAAACAATAAAAATGACAAACCACCAGCAAACATAACATTAGACATTCTCTCAGCTTGTGGGGACCGGTAGACGGCTGAGGCGCAAACAGTGGTCAATTTACCCAGCATCCAACGCTTTGGAGCTACTACATGCTTCGAATGCTTCTTGGGACCACGGGTCATGGCTGCTGTGGCAGGCACGGAAAGAACTTATTCTTTTTTAAAGGAATCACAATAGAGTTTCGCAGCTTTTTTCATTATATCTTAGATATCTTTTCATTTTGTACACATGGCTCTGTCTCATTATTTTGTGAACTGTGGTTACTTAGTTAATGGACATCGGTGTGGCTTCTGACTTTCGGTATGACACACAATGCCTAGAATGCCCTTCTTCCAGCTCTCCCTTTGGCTGACTGCCTCACTCCATTCTGGTTCCTGCTCACATGGCACCTTTCCAGAAAGGTCTTCCTAGATCACACTGTTTAAAGTAGCACTTCGCTCCAACCTTCTACCATTTCTTAATCCCTTTTATTTTTTAAAAGGAATTTATCACTACTTGATTTTTTGTACATTTGTTTATTTATGTATTTTCTGTATTCACCAGAGACCTCAAAAGTTTCATTTAAGTAAAAACTTAAGTATGCCCTGACGGAGTAGCTCAGTTAGTTAGAGCATTGTCCCTGTACGCCAAGGTTGTGGGCTCAATCCCTGGTCAGGGCACATACAAGAATCAACCAATGAACGCACAAGTAAGTGGAACAACAAAATTGGTATTTCTCTCTCTTCCATCTCCTCTCTCTCTCTCTAAAATCAACAAATAAAAACTTTTAAAAAAGTTAAAATTTTGTTCTCTTTCACTGCTGTGTTCCTAGTGCACAGAGGGGTACCAGACCCACAGGAGAATCTCATTATTTACTGAATGAATAAATATTAGCGATAAACATTCTTTTACTAGTTTTTGCAAATCTGTGCAAATGTTTCAGTGGACTTGCTAGGTCAGAGTATCAATACTTAAATTGTAACAGAAAGTATTAAAACAATCTTTTAAAAATATGCCCTGGCTGGTGTGGCTCAGTGGATTGAGTTCCAGCCTGTGAACCAAAGGGTTGCCAGTTCAATTCACAGTCTAGGGCACATGCCTCACTTGCAGGCAGGGTCCCCAGTGAGGGGCAGGTGAGAGGCAACCACATATGAATGTTTCTCTCCCTCTCTTTCTCACACCCTTCCCTTCTGTCTAAAAATAAATAAATAAAATTTTTTAAAAAAATACCCACTTACACCCACCCCCACAGTATATAAAAATGTATTTCCCCAGGCCTTTTGCAACACAGGATAGTATCAGTCTTTGTGACCTTTCCTCTTGATTTTAGAATTTAAAATACATGTAGCTTTTATGGTAAAACAAAAAAGTAAAGGTGCAAATCTGCCTCTCTGTGGGTCCCACTTCCCTCATTCACACCATACAAGCTGTGTGCCCTTTGGTCTAGACGACTTGAGCATCACACTGCATAATGGGTCTAGCCCACCAGGCGGGTGCAGTGACCCTGCCTTCATCTCGTCTCCCTTACTTCCCTCGCAAACCTTACTCCATTCTTGCCGGGGCAGAAAGAGCTTGTCTTTAAGTCAGTAGTAACACAATCTCAGAAATAGAGTCTGAGTAATACTAGCTCCATGACTGTGTGATGTTGGCCGATCTGGGTTTCATTTTCTTCATCTGTAAAATGTGTATATAAAAATATCTCTCTTGAAGGGTTCTGTAAAGATTAGATAAATATGTAAAGCATCTGGCTCAGTGCCTACCCTTTCACTGGCACTATGCCTTCCCTAGCTCCCTCAAAATCACCCAGCTCTTTGTAGTACTTAGGACATTTCTCATATTCTGACCTGTATAAAGGTAATGAGGAGTGGGTAGGACACAGGTGGTGCTTGAACATAGCAGGCACTCAGTAGGTGACTGCCAAGTAAAGTTGATTTCTGCATCCAGGAACTAGTTCATCCTGGCCGGTGTGTTTTTCCAGGTATACATTTAAATCACGAATTGTCTGATCATATCACATACTATTGGGCAAGCCACTGGGTGAGCTCATCTCTCAGTCTTGTCTGAGCTGAACAAGGCCTTTTACAGAACTTTAAAACTGACTCACCACTGAGTCATCTAAACACAGGAATACCCAAACACTCCTGTTGCTACACAAAAGGCCAGCATGGGCTGTCTGCTTTACCTCCTTTCACTCTTCTAAAGAGACAGGGCCCCTTGACTCACTGGAGAAGGGTCATCACATCTTTTGTGCTGCAGTAATCTGAACAAAGCTCGTTTAAATAAGCACAGTGTGGCCAGCAAACAACAGGCAGTCCTTGTGGTCATCCAGGTCATTTCCTGTCTATGCCACTAACCCAAGAGAGGCCATTAATCAATGATCTGAATGTGTATTGAGCCCTGGCTTTCTGTTGGGCACTCCCTTGTGATTCTTCCTATTCATAGCATTTCTGTGAAGTGACCTTTTCAGTTATTCAAATTCATTAGGAATATAGATAAAAACAGCCTTTTGTGCCTCTGTAAAGGACATAAAAAAGGAATATTGGAGAAAATGGGGCTAGTCAGTTCCCTTGCAGTAAGAAGGAGTTTTAAAAAAGCAAGTAGGCAGCACCACAGTTTTGGCTGACTGTCTCACAGAACTATAATTTTCAATACGTTGGTTAAGAACTCTGCTCTTATCTAGGAAGGATAGGGTCAGTGATCAGCATTTTCTCTTGGGAACGTCTTGAAGTTAGTATCATTGCCACAGGGCTGACCGATTGCAGTGGACTATCAAGTCTTTCCAGATTAGGTGGCCTGTGGAAGGGCTGAGATAACTGGGAGCAGGCCTGAAGGTTTTTTTCACTAATAAGGCTTATTATAGGCAAGGTTTTGTGCATGTAAAGGCACAACATTTAAGTGCCCTAGAATGGTTTCTCATGGCTGAAGACCCCAAGCAAAAACTCAGTGAGGCTCTTAGATCCTCAAACTTCTTGCATGTAATTCACATAATTGATATAATCCATACCTAAAAGATATAATGAAATCTGCCCTTGATCTACTTTATATAAATGTTAGAAGGATAAATGGCAATAGTGTACTAATGAGTTGGCCAAAAAGTCTGTTTAGTTTTTTCTGTAAAATAAAAGACACATTTTTCATTTTCACCAATAATTTTATTGATTTGGATATTTTAAGTATTTTGGCTATCTCCAATGTGGTATAACGTTGATTGTTCTCAATTAATGTTTCAGTCTCATTGCTGTCAACTTCAACTGGTCTACTTGACTGTGGAGCATCATCCGGGAAGAAATTTGCAGCAGGAGACTTCCACAACCACTTTTGACACGTTCGATCAGTCACAGTACCCTCTCCATACACTGTACAAATCTTTTTTTGCCTTACAGTTGCATTTTTACCTTTCTTGAGATAATAAAGCATAATATGCCAAAAATGTTGCATTTTT